>CAUYUJ010014559.1:366777-381777 GCA_963575745.1 Prorocentrum cordatum
GCGGAAGGGAAGATGGTGGAGGGAGGACGGAGCAGGGAGGAGGGAGCAGGGCAAAGGGAAAAGGGAAGAAGGGAAACGGGACATGGGAACAGGGTAACGGAAACAAGGAAGAGGGAGGAGCGGGGAGGGAGGAGGGAGGAGGGAGGGAGGAGGGAGGGAGGAGGGAGGAGGGCGGAAGGCGGAGGAGGAGGAGGAGGAAGAGGAGGAGGAGGAGGAGGAGAAAGAGAACAAGCAGGAAGTGGAGGAGGATGAGGAGGATCGAGGATCGAGGATCGAGGATCAAGGATCGAGGATCGCGGAGGAGGAGAAGGAGGAGGAGGAGGACGAGGAGGGAGGAGGAGGGAGGATGAGGACGATAATGAAACAGGAGGCTGAGGGAGGAGGAGGAGGAGGAGGAGGAAGAGAGGAGGAGGAGGAGCACGAGGTCGAGGACGAGGTCGAGGTCGAGGTCGATGACGAGGACGAAGAGGACGAGGAGGACGAGGAGGAGGGCAGGGAGGGGACAGGGAGGAGGGATCGCCATCAATCTAGGCCTCCCATGTGGGTTCCGAGTGGATCGGGTCAGTGGGCCGCGCCGCATCGCCGATGCATTGGGGATGCAATTAGATGTGGGCCCGACTTTTTCTATGCCAGCGTCGCCGATGCGTCGTGTTTACCTCCCCGATGTATCGGCATGAAGGAGAGGGTCGGAGAACACACAACGGCGTGACCATATTTGTTTCGGAGTTCCATGAGGATTTCTCGGCTCGGCGTTGTGCCCCCCTGGCGGCGCCTGTGGCGCCGAGCCAAGAAATCAGCTACGTTTATGCCCTCCTTGGTTCTTCCGATGAAGGAGAGGCGTCCTGAGGGAAACTGGTCCTGAGTTTCTTTGCCGCTTTCGGGCCCTCGGTGCCCTCCGCGGCCCCGAGACTGTCAAATAACGACTCAGGATGACGAGCTGGTCCTGGGAGAACGCCCAAGGATCCAAGACCCGTGTCCATCAGGACCCGCTTCTTTCAGTCAAAGGTACGGGAGCGGGACGAGGCGAAGCAGCGACCCTCGCTTGTCCGACGTCGCATTTTTTGCAATCGGCCCCCTCCACAGGGATCTCGACCCTTTTCCTCGGGTCGGCTCTTCACCCCGGTCCGTTTCTGACGGCCCTGGGGCCTCCAGGGGCCGGAAGTGCTGGAAGACCAGCCGTCTCTGTCTCGATCCTTGTTGCGCTGCGATGCCACATCCATCCGTGGCGCCGAAGAAGAATCAACAACATTCAATATTGACATACTTTGTCGGAATTCCGCGCGGATTTCTTGGATCTGCGCGGCGCCGGACGCGCTGCCAGGGGGGCCCGGCGAAGATCCCAAACATCCGCGCGGGGTTCGGACATGTAGTTACGTTGATGCATGTTTAGTTTCTTGAAGCGGCCGCCGCCGCTAGCCGCTTGCTGGCCCGCCCAGGAGGTCGGCGTCACCCTCTACACTTCCCAGCAGCAGCTGGCCAAGCTCCAGCTGCAACTCGAGCAGCTCCACGACCGCTTCGCAATGGCGCCGCCTCGGCTGCCACCCTTCTTCCGTGTTGCAGCCCGCTGGGGGCTGAGGTGGCCCAGCATTGATTCCGGCCATCAGAAAGGGGGGAGAAAGGGCCCCCTCGTTGCCAAGGCTGGACGCGGCTCCAGAAACTAGGGAGTTTCGACCCCAGGAGGGGTCCAGGGACTTATTTTGAAAGGATTTACCCTTGACCACCCCCTTCCGAGGCGGGAATTGATCTATAACCACCGCTTGGGACATCGATCTTCGCGGACCTCCATTGGCTGTGGACATGGATATGGTCGGGCCACCGGGGGCAAAAGGTATCCATATCCACCGCCCGCTGGGAACCAGGACGTCGTATCCCAGGCGGTGGATATGGTTCAACCCCCGCCTCGCACCCCTCTTGACAGACCTTCTCTGGACCGATCCAGCTCAGACTTTTTGGCCGTTTCCAGCTTCTTCGTCTTGCCCGACCCAATCGTGCGCCTGAGTTCGTCCGGGGGAAGCAAAGGGACTGCGGACAACCCGCATAGCAAGGAGGAGCAACCCTCCAAGGTTACCCGTGCATCCTTCTCCTTCGGCCCATCCGTGGCCGCTCTCACTGGCCGCGCCCCGCTCGCAGAGTGTCGACACGGCCTTCCAAGGCCCTTGCATCCGTATCGTGCGTCTTTATTATACGGGCTGACTGTGCCACAATCTCGGGAGATCCGCCCAGACGTCTTGGGCCCGCGCTGGGCCCCCCCTCCCGCCGGCACCTCCACCGTAGCCCAGTCGGGATGCCTCGCGCTTCAGGACCCTGTTGTCAGCTCCCTTGGCGTCCGCCATGCCGCTAAAGCGCAGCCCGACGCGCGCTCGAGCCCGACTAGGCCTTGCGGCCGCGAGCCTGTCCTGAGACTTGGGCTCTGGCTCGCGGCTGGGAGCCCCTCGTGGTCAAAGCGCCGCGGACGACTCGCGGTCGTCGGGCGCATCATGGCCTTGAGCCAACATGGATATGGATGTCTGTCGTGTTGGTCTGCCGTGCCGCTGTGGTCTGCCGTGCAGGTCTACCGTGCTGCTCTGGTCTGCCGCGCTGGTGTGCCGCACGTTTGTGGTCAGCTATGTTGGTGTGCCGTGTTCCTGTGGTCTGTCATGCTGGTCTGCCGTGCTTCCGTGTTGTTCTGCCATGCTCCTGCAGTCTGCCGTGTTGGTCGGCCGTGTTGTTGTAGTTTGCCGTATTTTTGTGGGACGGGTCCTCCAACATTCCTATGTGGGGAGGCCCGTAGCCATTTGGCTCAAGCCATTCTCGGTCAAGCCGCTGTGGCCTGCCGCGTCTTGGATGACTCTGGCACAGTTTCTCCTTGTCAGCACGCGCCACCTCCTGCACCGTAGTGCATTGATGGCGAAAGTATCAGATGGCGACTCTGCGGAGAGCAGGTCCACTCGCCTTGTAGGAGTTCAACATCCCGTGGGCTTTTCCCTCAAATGACTTGGGCAGCTTTGAGAGGGAAGGCGTCGCGAATGTTGAGGATGGTGCCCTGTTGGGGGTCCTTTTGCGGCCCTCTTAGGGCGTCTTAAGGGCGCCTTGGACCGTTGTCAGGCCATATTTGCTGTTCTTGGTGCGTATTTGGCGTGTGGGAGCCCCTCTGCTGCCACCTCAGAAGGTGTCTTGGGCATCTTGGCGGCCACGGAGGGGGGGGGTCGAGGCTCCGAGGGCCCTTGCGACTGCTATTCAGGCCAGACGGGCTTCTTACTATTCCGCACTGCTCCCAACCATGGCCCTCGGGTTGTCCTGAGGATGCCTCAGGAGTTCTCGAGGAACCTGTTGAGTTCCTAGTTTCTCTTGGGTTTCCCGGGGTTCCCGAATCCTAAGGATGCCTCCAGGTGTCCTGAGGATGTCCGACACAACCCGGAATATGTCACAACAGATACGTGTAATTTCTTCCGGGCGCATGATGACATAGAGAATTGTCGTATGGGAGTATAGGGTGTATTTCATAGATTTACACATCATCTAGCATCCTTGTGCTACAATTGTTTCTTCTGGCAGCGCGACATCTTTTGTTGGGTTGGAATTGGAACCAGTTGGCTTGGTTCCGCTGTGGAATAGTTGGAATTCGGGTTCGTTCATGTCAATTCCGTCCCACTGGGCTTTCGATGGGTGGTGAGTTGTTGGTTGGGGGGGTGCTGGGAGGGTGGGGTGGTCCTGGTTCCGGAGGTGGGGGTGGCGGATTGTGGAGGGACGGGTGGGATAGGCTCCAGTTCTGTCGAGTGTTGGGGTAGATAATGCGAAGCACCGCGTCAGCGTCAACGCAAACTCCTCCTTTCCTTTCCCCTTTCCCTTGTCCCTTCGCCTTCCCTCCGCGCTCCAGATCGAGTCGAGTCGAGACACCTCCCCCTCCCCCTCGTCCTCCCTCTTTCGCAACCGAACAGCCAGGTTCGTGGCAGCGCCCAGGAGACCGAGGAGTCCCTCAAGACGGCCACCGTGGACCGCCCTTGGGGGGGGCATGGACCATGGGGGGTCCTCCGACCAGAGGAGAGCGAGTTGAGACAGCGGTACTTGGCTTTCGTGGGGGTCCCTCGTCGCCACGGCTGGACGCTGCTCGGGAAACCGTTGCGTTCAGATCCCCAGGAGGGGCCTGGGGGCTGAGTTTGAGCTGCCGTTGTCCCGCGTCGCCCTGCTCAGAGCCGAGGACAGGCGTCGCTATCGGGGCGCTCTTGGGCGATCTGGGGGGACTGGAAGCGCACAAGCGAGGAGCAAATTTCTTGTGCGATCCATCGCAGGGTCTTGGGAGGTGCCGCTGCAAAAGGAGACGGAGCGCCTCCCCTGGCATCCGCGTGTGCCTTCGACAAGTTTTGTTCGTGCTGGGGGGGTATCATCAGGCCTTGATCTGGGCGCTGTAACTGGCTCACACCGCGCGTTTTCGCCAAGTGTTCGCCGGGTTTCTTGCTGCAGGGCCATCAGACACCGATCTGGCTCGGAATCTGCAGCAGAGCGGTGGGGTTGAGGGATTTGGTCGCAATTATTTGCGATGCTGATTTGTTTCGCAACGTCGGATCTCACGGTTCAGTATCGGACGCCAGGGCACCGCGCCGTCCAGGCGTAGGAGCTTGCTGCAAGGGCCCCGCTGTGCTGTCGCCAGCCCCCCCCCCCAGGATGGGGGCGACAAGTTCGAACGGTACGACCGACCAACAACATGTCTAATTCTAAAGCGAGCTGAGGGACGTAAGGAATGGAAGCGAGCGTGCGCCCGCGGCCGCGTCGGCTCAAGCGGCCGGCCGCCCACATTTGACCGTGCTTCACCGCGAGGCACACACTCGCTTTCGAGACCAAAAGGATTCCCCTATTGCTTAAGATGGCACATCCTCTGCTACTGGGATTCCCGCTACTACAGTACAACTGAGCTGGAGCTTGGCTTCGCCTACAGCGAAGGTGCTGGTTGGGCCTCCCAGCCCCCTTCAAACTTGGTAGCGGAGCTGGCCTATGGTGCTCAGCTTTCGCTCTATTCCTCACCATGCACGGCACTATTTGGTGGACTACGGATATGGTGGAACATCCGGGTGCAGTGGGTTTGTGCGGAAGAATGTACATAGCTACGCAACGCCGCAACGACACGTGCAGCGATATTGTTGCTCAAGCGGAGGTATCTTACTTGCACCCTACATCCCTGCGCTTCTACACCCCTGAAGTCCACCCACCTACTCCAATTTGTAATTTATTCTGATATATACATATATATATATATATATATATATATATATATATCGCATGGAAACATGCGATATGATAGACAGCCGCCTCCAACCCCACGCAGACTTACGACTACCCAACGGAAGTCCCAACCGACTACATCCGACTACGACCTACGAGACCATTGGAGTCACCTGGGTCGCTGTTGGGCGTGCGGTAGGACATATGCGTGGCGGAAACGACACACGAACGGCCTGCCCTCAGTGGGACCAGCCGGTCAAGTACCTTTTCGCGAATTCGTCCGCGAGGTACATGCCTGGATCAATGTGACCACAGGCAATATGACGCCCTCCCAGCAGACTGCAGCTCTGCAGCGAGGTTTGGGAGGTCTCGCACGGACTATCGCCATGAGGGTCTTTCCAACAATTATCAATTTTGGTGTCAACATAGGTGGCTCATACTGACGGCGCCACCTATTTTATGCTCATCTTAAGCACGAAGTTCGAGAATTTAGAAGAGGAGTGCCAACTCAACCCTGGTACTGCTCTCATGATTTCCGAGTGCATGCGGGTGAACGCATCGACCAGACGTTAGCACGTTTTGGGATAACCCGCTACGAAGCTGAAACAGCCGGTTTCAACATCCCCAACTTCCAAATCTTTACAGCGATTCTACTCAGAGCCCTTGGAGTGGGGGCATCGCGCGCACAACAACTTGCAGCCTTTAAACCACCATACGCCGGGAGACCAACAACAATTTGACGCTCTACTTGAACGTATGAGGTCATATGCTCACATTGTTGAGAGAACCCCCGGCAATATTGGTGGTACCGTTTGTCACGGTCACCGAACCGACGCCTTCCAAGGCGGGGGCGGACGGGCCCGCGGCGCGCGAGAGGCTACGCGGAAAGAAGTACATGAGAGAGCTCCCGCCGTTCGCCGAGACGGCGTTTTACCTGCCAGCGGACAGGGGCCGGGGGCGCTCACGAGCCAGGAGCTGCGCATCGGCGCCGAGACGGGCGCGATCCGGGCCAGGACGGTCAAGCGGAAGGCCGGCGGAGACCGCTACGACGCCGAGCTGCTGAAGAAGATGCAGGGGTCACCGTGGCGGCCTTCGCCAGGTGCACCCAGAGGCGGGGGCGAGGCGCCCGCTGCCAGGCCCCCGATCGAGGGAGCGTCCGACGAGGCGCTTCTGCCAGTAGACCCGCAGGCTGCGCGGCCAGGCACGGGCGCCGGAGGAGTTCCCGGTCCGCGGCGCGCGCGCATCCGCAACGAGGTGGGGATCAAGAAGTTCGGGCGCGCCCCGGGCTGCATAGGCTGCAAGAGCTACGCAGCAGGACTGCTGGCTCGCAGCCGCAGCGAGACCTGCAGGGCGAGAGCCACGAAGCTCATGGAAGAGGACTTCGAGATGAGGAAGCGCGCGAGGAAAGCTGAGGGGCGACGCGGAGAGAAGAGGCTGTCTGAACGGCAAGCGGTTGAGCCAGAGGCGGCGCGGGCTGAGGGGGGTCGCGCGCCCCCTGGCGCGGCGCCAGATCACGGTCAACCCCCAGCGGCATCGGGCGCAGCGGCGTCGGGTGCAGCAGCGTTGAGTTCGGCGGCGCCGAGTGCGGCGGCTCCTGGGCCTGGAGATCTCCGCGGCGAACCTCCGCCGGCGGCGATGGAGGGCGCTCGGGCGAGGGCGCGAAGGGAAGCGCTGAGGCGGACCCCGCAGCGGAGAACGCCATGGGCGTCAGCTCGTCGGAAGAGATCGAGGACGTCATCACCGAGATGGGTTTCTTCAACGCATGTGACGGAGCTGTTCAGTCCGGGCAAGTTCGCGAGCGGGGCGGGGCCGTTCGGCCTCAACCATGGGCATGCTTTCGACCTGCGCCCGAAGGGCAATAATGGTGCGCAGCGGGGCCTGTCGGGCCCCGATCGCCAGAGGACGTGCGAGGCGGTCATCGAAGAAGAGAAGCCGCGCCTCTTGATTGGGTCGCCGATGCGTCGCGCCCTCAGCGCCATCATGAACCTCAACAAGGATCGCTTCCCAGAGGCGTGCGAGCAGAAGCTTGTCGAGGAGATCCAGCACCTGCGGTTCTGCGTGAAGATGTACGTCAAGCAGGTGAAGGAGGGGCGTTGCTTTCTGCGCGAGTTCCCAGTCCGTGCTCGGAGCTGGAAGCTGGATTTCATGATCGAGCTTTCGAAGATGGACTGCGTCGCGCATTCTGCGGGGCATCAGTGCGTTTTGGGCCAGCAGTCGATCGACTTCGATGGCGAGATTGGTTTGGTTTTTCCTCGAGCCTGCCGGCTGGATGGGCAATTCAGAGTGCGTCTTGGCAGATGTTTCTCTCTGGCTCGAGAAAGAGGGCCTGCCACGGGACCAGTGGCATCGCGCCCCTCTGGTCGGAGGCTCGAGGACACGGCCGGCGCAGAGCTGCCCGCCGGCTCTGGCGGCAGTGATCCTCATTGGCTTGAAGACGCAGCTGAAGGTCAATGGCGACCTGAGTGCGTGCACCGCGGGCGTCACCTGCGAGGTGGGCGCCGCGACCTGGGACATGCCGCGCTGTCGCGCAACTCCTCGTGATCCATTGGGGCGCGAGGAGTTGCGCGACAACATCTTGGGCCAGCTGCTCGACGCCAAGCTGGCGCGGGCCGGCAGGGGGGGGGGCTCAAGTGCATGGGCGACGCGAAGGTGCGCGAGGAGGTCCCGGAGTCTCCCTGCTGGGAGGAGACCAAGGCGAAGCCCATCCAGGTCAAGTGGGTGGACGCGAACAAAGGCGACGACGCTCGCCCGGAGATTAGATGCAGACTGGTTGCGAAGGAGCTGAAGAGCGTTCAGACGAAAGGCCAGGGTTTTCCGGGCCCACGCGTTCTCGGCCACCCCACCGCAGGAGGGCGTCATGATGCTCTTCGGCAAGATGGCGAGCAGGATGCAGGGCGAAAGCAAGCGGCGCGAGCTGATGTTCATCGACATCAGCCGGGCGCGCTTCTACAGCCCGGCGCGTCGGCGGGGTTTCGCGCAGTTCCCGGCCGAGCGGCGTCGCGCGGGCTACTGCGCGCTGTTGTTCAAGAGCACGTGCGGCACGAGGGGCGCCGCGGCGAATTTCGCGGACAAGGCGATGGAGGCGCTGCGCGAGATGGGCTTCAAGATGGGCATATTATGCCCGTGCTTGCGCGGGTGCGACGAGAAGGAGACCCTGCTATTCCACCGCGGGGGCGATTTCGGGAGCGAGGGCGATGACGACGCCCTGGGGCGGTGCAAGACTGAGTAGTCAATGCATCTCCTGGCGTTGGTGCGCGGAGTGCTCAGCTGGGGCGACGGCGATTTGCGGGAAATCGCGTGCTCGACAGGATTGTCAAGCTCACCGAGACGACGACCGGCGCTCCGTGCTTGCAGTGGGAGGCCGACCCCCCCCGCGCGGAGATCGCTTGGGCCTAGGTGGGTCTCGGGCTCGACAAAAGCAGCAAGTCGGTCAAGGCGCCGGGCATCAAGACGACGGCGGAAGAGTTGACGGACTCTCCTTCCTTTGGCGCGACCGAGGCTTCGGTGTGCAAGAGCGTCTGCATGAGGATGCACTACTTAGCGATGGACAGGATCGACTTGCTCTTCGCGGCTAAAGAGGCGGCGAGGTGGATGAGCAAGCCGACTGGGGTCGCCATGGAGATGGTGAAACGTATCGGGCGCTGCCTGATGCGCAGGCCGAGGGTCGTGCAGCGGTTCGTCCAGCAAATCGAGCCGGACGTCCTGAGGGCGGCGCGCGGCTGGGACCGCGCGGGCCGCGTGCTGACTACAGAGGAGAACTGCAGGGATCGCGCTGTATCACGGCGCGCGTCTACTCAAAGCGACCGCCAACACCCAGACAGTGGTTGCTTTATCGAGTGGAGAGTCGGAGTTCTACGCGATCGTGCGTGGCGCCAGCGTCGGACTCGGGGCTATTCGCGCGTGCATGGATTTCGGCGTGGCGAAGGACCTTGTCGTCGAGACGGACGCGACGGCCGGGCGCGGCATGGCGCCGAGGCTCGGAGCGGGAGAGGTGAGGCACCCGCACGCGCAGTTTCTGTGGGCGCAGGGCATCTACCACGGGAGGCGCGCGAAGCTAGTCAAGGTCCCCGGCGAGCAGAATACTGCGGACATGATGACGAAGCACCTCTCGGGTAACACGATCGACTGTTTCATGAATCGGTGCGGGCTCGTGATTTGGGAAGGACGGAGTGAGTTGTCCCTGAGGGCAGCGGTTTGAGTGCGGCTTGGGCCGTAGGGTCGGCCATTTATGCGTGCGGGCAGGAGTGCTTGCTTGTTGGCGGAGGCGCGGATTGGCGCCTAGCCTTGGGCCGGAGGTCCGGCCATCCATGAGTGCAGGCTGGAATGCTTGCTCGTCGGCGGCAGCGCGGATTGGCACTTAGCCGAAAAGGAGTGCGGCAGTGCCTTCTTCAGGAGGGACTGTGAAGGATGTAGGTTATCTTTAGCCGTGTTGATTCAAACAACCATCGTTATCTATGAGGGCTCTGTGATTATTGGCTGCATCTGCCTGCGCACAGCCTATCAGGCGGGGAGCGCACTGCTCCCTGCCAACACTGGTTGGGCGTTTCTTCCACGCTCGGCTGTACAGCTGGCTCCTTTTTCGGAGACTCACAACAGGGCTGATATTATCGGATAAGGAAACGGGCATACGTATACATGCTCGAGCGCCGATCCAAGAAATTTGCGCGGTCCTCCGAGACTTATGTTTACGTTGGGCTTTCATCTAGATTCGGGCCCAAGCCTGATCCCCTTTCCAGGGAGGACCACCCCTTGGCCTTTCGCGCCACGTCCTGCGCTTGGTTGCCGCGACAACGAGGCGGCGCAACGCCGAGTGAAAGAAGGCACAAAGAAGGAACGAGCGGTGCAGGCCGCTCGTTGAAGGTCGTTCGGTATGTTCGGATACTGCCCCAACGTGGTGAAGGTCTACGTTGAGCGCCATTCGCCATCTTCGGCAGGTTCGCGCGGTGTCGGCGCGGCGGCGACGTCAGCACGGGCGTTCAAGGAGGAATGCCGTCAGTGGCCCATGGACGAATCGGGCGACCGACGCGCCGCCGATCGTTCAAGATTGAGCGATCCACGCGGTGTCGGAAACCAACGCCGAAATTATCACGACCCGATTCTGCCGAATGCTACTAGTAAGTTCTGCGCCGCGTTGAGCGCCGTGTGCCGTCTGCTCACGCCAGACCACCTGCCCGTTGCGTCACAGGTGCCAATATGGCGCGAACCCTGCCCCACAGGGCCCCAAAAGCCGGGACATTGCGAATCGGGAGTGTTGAACTTCCAGCCGGGGGCAACTGAGAATGGACGATGCTTCTGCCCACGGTAGCAGCCTCCTTTCCGCGCGCGCCAGCTGGTTTGCTAGAGAGTGGGTCAACGAGCTCCAGGACCCCCGCCTACCCAGCCCAGCTCTGTGCCAGCTTCGGCGATGGCAAGGTCCGGAGGAAGACGACGACGACAACTCATCAAAAAGACCCCGCTTACGGGGTCCTGGAACAGTCGTGGGGCGCCCTCCACTGCTTGGGGGGCGGGTCGGGCCCCCCTGGGGCCTGGTCCGCTCCAGTGCGGGCGGGCCCCGACATCTGGCATGAGGGAAGCGGGTCCTGAGAGGAAAACGGGTCCTGGATTCGGCTGGGATCGGCGCGGGGTGTGCTATAGAAGTGGACAGTCTTTTATCAGCGGCTGGCGTGGCCTAGCCTATACGTGGGTTTCGCTAAGTGGGCTCCGCCCACGCAGCTGAGTTGTCTGACCCCCCTTCGCCATGTGGGGCACATGCAACCAAGCTGGGTCAGGCTAGAGAGAACCCCCTTTGGCATCCACATATAACCCCCTTATCCGATTAGCACCCCCCGCGCCGACCCCAGTGGGGCCTTCCAACGGGACGGGTTCCTCATCTCGGGTCGCTTCATGTTTTGGCGGTCCTGCGGCATGTGGAGGGCCCCTGGGGCCCCGAGAACGGGCGGCAAGGCACCCGAGAACTTGGCTCTTGCGTCAGTGTGGGAAGTGCCGGGAATGCAGACAGCGCTCGCCTCGACCCCCCGCCGCCGAGCGCGCGGGTGCCGCCGTCCCTCGCAGGCGAGTTGTCGCCCACGCCCTCTGACTATCGAGCCGCTCAGAGAAGGAGGGAAACCCGCGGATAAACTCCCAAGGGCGCTGATCCGACGCACCTCTATCGAGGATGGACGCCCCCCCTCGTATATCACCGAGTTTGGCCCAACAGGTGTGTGGTCCGTTCGGAAACCCCACGAAGTCCGGGATTGGGGTCGCCATGCCCCTCGTTAATCTCTGAGGGCCGCCGCCGCCGCCACCTGCCCTCCTGGCCGCCAGCCTCGCGGCCCTGCCGATCTTTTGCGACGGACGGGGCGCCGAGGGGCGGGGCAGGTGTTCGCGGGCGACTTCTGGCCCCCCGTCGCTCAGAAAAGGAGGGGAGCTCGGGGATACCCTCCAGGAGGCTGCTCGGACGCACCCCTGCCGGGGATGGCCCCCCTCCCTCATTGCGTGTCCCCGAGTTCGGCGCCAGATCCTTGGCCCAGTCGAGTCCCACAGAGTCTGGGGCCGCCATATAGCCAATGCGCCTGCACGAGGAACAGTTCCGGCTCGGGAGAGACTTGTTTCTCGCATCCTTTCACCGCTGCTCCTCCGTCGCTCCTCGTGCATGCACGGTGGCTCCTGGCGCCCAAGAAGATGTCTTCCGTTCCTTCGTTCGCGTTCTGTTGGCGGTAGCTCAATTGTTCACGAGCGGCGAGCATATCCACATCCACGCCCTCGCGGTCTGGACTGCGGAACGTGATCCCGCGTATACGCGGCCGCATGCATACGTTGCGCGCGGGGTGTTTGGCGAACAAGCGCCCCGTATACACGGGGTCGCGACCCAGCGGCCGGGCCCGCGAGGCTATCGATGTCGATGTGTTTTCCGCCGCGCATTGTGGTCGATAATCAGACTAATCTCGCCTAACCCCGTCTAGTCGTGCTTACTCCCGCCTGATTCGGCTAAGTCCCCCGCTCAATCTGGCCTTATCTGACCTGATGGCGCCTCAGTCGATTTTGACTGTGTTCTCACGAAGACTTCCCAGGAGCTGTTTCCTAAACTTGGGGGCACTGCTCCTCCTTCATCATTCTTCCTGGCAGTGGCTCACCGTAGGCATGACCCAAACATGCGGATCTTATGTGTGCAGGGGCGAAGCGCGCGCTCAGAACTCTTATTGTATGTGCTCGGTGGCGGGCGTTTTCTGGCCGTTCTGCCAGTGCAGCGATCTATTGGGATGTGTTTGTGCTATATGTTCGGTTCGGGCGTGCGCCGCCAAGGGGGGCGTGTTGCATTCGGCGGCGAGCCCAGGGAGGGGAGTTAGAGGGAGCGGCCTTTCTCAGAAGGCTCGGAAGGCCTCCGGCCTTCTGACAAATTTTCTAAGCCTTCCCCGAAGACAGACAATCTCTCAGAAGGCCCGAGGCTGAATGAGAAGCCTAGCCGCATGCTGTCAAGGCCTGCTCCTGCTCTCGGGGGACGGACAAGGACATGACCATGAAGTGGGGGTCCAGCGCCTATCCCAGAAATCCCCGTGGTCCGCGTGGACCGGGGGGTCCCAGAATCCTCCCCGGTTCTCACGTCCCCCCCCGCCTCGCCGCCGAACAAGTGTGCCCCCCCATGCCAGCGGCGGTGCGGGGTCCCGCCCGCCCGCCACCCCAGGAGTGGGAGCAGAAGAAGAAGGAGGTTCGGGCGCCGCCCCGCGCAGCTCGGGCACGGGGCTCCAGTGGTCGTCGAGGGGTTGTCGAGGAGGAGGGGCTCACGTAACTCGGGGGCGGCCGAGAGGGGGGTGATGACAGGGGGGGGGGCGGATATCATGGCCGGGGCCATGATACAGTCAACGCGCCTGTTAATAAACCTCAGGAGGTCTCTAGTTTTGATCCCCTCTGTTTCTCTAGGCGGTGAATCAAGCTCAGCCCTCCTCCTCCGCCTGCTCCTCCTCTTCCTCCTCCCCCTCGTCCACCTCCTTGAGATAAGGCCTGGGTGCACCCGAGTGGGTCCCCACCCCCGTCACCAAGGGGGACTCCCAGGTGTTGGGGTTGTAATCCCGGGTCTCTAACCACGGAAATCGCCACTTTCCGGACACAGTTTCTTAGAGCATTGGTTCCGTGGCATTCCGCCTCTGAGCGTGAATGGCAACTAGTAGTTGAAATTACACAAGGAGACATGCAAGCAGGCGCGGCCCGGCAGGGGCGACAGGGAAAGGAGAGGAAGATCAATAGGGGGCGACGGGGGGGGGCGGGAGGAGGAGGGGGAGGAGTAGGAGGACAGGCAAGACGACGAGATGAAGAACGGGGAGGACCTCGTAAGAGCCAAACCCTGGCGCATGTGAGTTTAATGCCGGGATGAGAAATGTCCGTGTGAGCCCTCTCCCCTCCCCTTCTGTCTTTCTGTAGTTATTGCGGCTCAGTGTTGGGTCCTGCTCTTTTGAGGCACCCAAACCAACCAATGTTTTGAGGGAAGTCCGCGACGCTGAGGGCACGCGCATCGGGCGCCGTGCTGGATAATGTCGGGGGCTTCTGTTTCCCAGTGAATCGTGCTCCTTGGGCTACCCTGCATGACGGAAGAATTTTGAGCACGTTTGTGATGTGATTGCCTTCTAGGTCGACGCATTCGTCGCCGATGGCGATGCGCACAGTCCTCACTTTCATCTCGTCGTAGTTGCAATGCGATAGGGTTACATGCTGACACATGACAATCTACAGCAAAATCTTGGTCGTCGGCGCCCGCGCATCGGGAGCCCGATTGGTTTCCCATTTTTTTGGCCGTGTTGGATAATGTCGGGGAGTCTTTTTCCCCGCGAAAAAAATCCCTCCTGGGTTACTACCCTGCTAGACAGAGGAATTGAGCACGTGTTGTACGAGGATTGCACTATATAGCGCGACACATTCGTCGCCGAAGACCTTGCTCACAATCTCCTCCTTCACCTCGTCGCGTTTGCAAACAATGGCTACATGCGCTGATATATGTATGACCTACACGTTCACCTTCAGCGCCAGTCCCCGCGACACGGTCCCCCAAGCATTTCCCCACTAGTGTTTGCCGTGCTGGATAATGTTTGTTTTTTCTCTCGGCGAGTAATGCCCTTGGGCTACCTCTGTCAACGGAGGAATTGTGAGCACGTTCGTAAGAAGCTTGCACTATAGATCGACGCGTTCGTCGCCGAGGGCGGCATTCACAATCTTGAGGAAAGGCCGCTTTGAGGTCTCTCCAGTCTCTTCGGGACCTCGTGCGGCCAGAACTTCATCAACTCTTGCGTGGATGGAACTTCATACGGTGGAGTTTCGAAAGACCAAGTTTCTAATTTAGGGCTTGTCCGTGAGAGTTGGAATCCATCGCCCATCTGTGCCAAGACAGTTGTATAGGAGGGGGTGCAGAGGACAGAGTGCTTACACAATTTGGAGGAATTAGTGAATTCAGTATGCGGGCTTGGAGTGCCTCGAAGAAAGCGCGCGTTTCCGAGTCGCAAGCAAATATGGCTATATGCGGACCGAGGACAGTTTGGTTCCCGTCGTCGTCCCCGCCCTTGCTCCGTCCCCCTCCCCCCCCCCCCTTGGATGGTGTCGAAAACGTCCGAGGCTCGGGCGGGAGAGCGCCCCCTTCCACCTCCCCCATTTTTCCTCGTTGCGTCCCTGCTCCGCCGTTGTTCGAAAAAAGGAGGTGAAGTCCTTGGTTCCGCGTGCCCGCATCAGCGGTACACCGCCCTTTCGATATCCGAACACACCGGCGCAACCAAGCAGAGGGGATTGCCAATGCAAGCTTTCGGGGCGCACTCTAGACAGTCGCATCGCTAACCTGTACATGTA
>CAUYUJ010014559.1:391777-394526 GCA_963575745.1 Prorocentrum cordatum
CTAGTAGTAGTAGTCGTAGCCGTAGTAGTCGCATTTTTCGTAGTAGAGGTAGTAGTAGTAGTAGTAGTAGTAGTAGTAGTAGTAGTAGTAGTAGCAGTAGTAGTAGTCGTAGTCGTAGTCGTAGCCGTACTAGTCGTAGTAGTCGTAGTAGTAGTGATAGTCGTAGTAGTCGTAGTAGTCGTAGTAGTCGTCGTCGTACGTGTAGTTGTAGTCGTATTAGTGGTAATACAATTGGTAGTGGTTGTATTCGTTGTCGCAATCGTAGTAGCAGCCAGTAATACTAGTCGTAGTAGTAGTCGTAGTCGTAGTCGAAGTCGTAGTCGTAGTCGTAGTCGTAGGTAGTAGCAGTAGTAGTAGTAGTAGTAGTAGTAGTAGTAGTAGTACTAGTAGTAGTTGGAACGTCAGTAGTAGCAGTAGTAGTAGTAGTGGTAGTAGTAGTAGCAGTAGCAGTAGCAGTAGCAGTAGTAGTAGTAGTAGTAGTAGTAGTAGTAGTAGTAGTAGTGTAGTAGTAGTAGTAGTAGTAGTAGTAGTAGTAGTAGTAGTAGTAGTAGTAGTAGGTAGTAGTAGTAGTAGTAGTAGTAGTAGTAGTAGTAGTAGTAGTAGTAGTAGTAGTGGTAGTGGTAGTGGTAGTGGTGGTAGTAGTGTAGTAGTCGTAGTAGGAGTAGTAGTAGTAGTAGTAGTAGTAGTAGTAGTCGTAGTAGTCGTAGTAGTCGTAGTAGTCGTCGTAGTCGTCGTAGTAGTAGTAGTCAGGGGATCACTAAGTATTGATATCGGTAGTTTTCAAGAGTTCCAGGTTTTCCCGTCCTTCCGCGCGGGTTCCGGGGACGAATGGTTGAGCGCATTCCGTCGCGCAGGTTCTTGGCGTGATGTGCGCGGCGCATGTCCGCGCATCGGAGCGCCTCACACATTCCAAGCTGCATTATGTTTTGCTGTTCGGGAGTCCGCGAGTCGCAGCTGCCGTGGCGCGATTTTCGAGGTAACCTCTCTGGGTTTTGAAAAATTCCTGAATCGATTTTGAAAATTCCGGAATCCATTTTGAAATTGTCCGGATTTCCGAATTATTCGGGTGTTTTGCGCGGCGGGCGCATTCCACCCCTCAAAAATATTTCTTGGAAATGTTTAAAATCTTGTATGAAAGATACCAGAGCCATTTTTGCAAACAGCAGCCGCGCTTTTTTGGAACATCGTACAATCGGGAAATAATATCCGCAGCCCGCGAGGGCGGGCGACGGGGCGGTGCGCCACCGTCCCCCCCCCCGCGCTCGGCAACGACACGGGGAACTAGCAAATGCCAAATCGCTCTCTACGGGCGACTTCTCATTTGCGAATGGGTGACCGACCAGCCGCGCCTGGCAGGGTGGGCAAGATTCGACGCAGAGTGTACCCCGCGCGAAAGCTGGTAGAATTCCCGGAATCGCCGGAGTATATCAATAACTAACTGTGTCAATAGATTCGTTTCGTCTTAAGTCGTGGTAGTGATAGTAGTAGCGGCAAGAGCTGTTTTAGTGGTAGTATTCGGTGTAATAGTACTACTCGTAGAGGTGACAGCTGTGGGGTTGTATGATTGGCAGTCGTAGTTGTAGTAGTAGTAGTAGTAGTAGTAGTAGTAGTAGTAGTGGTAGTAGTAGTAGTAGCAGTAGTAGCAGTAGTAGTCGTAGTTGTAGTAGTAGTAGTAGTAGTAGTAGTAGTAGTAGTAGTAGTAGTAGTAGTAGTAGTACTAGTACTAGTACTAGTATTAGTACTAGTACTAGTACTACTAGTAGTAGTAGTAGTAGTAGTAGTAGTAGTAGTAGTAGTAGTAGTAGTAGTAGTAGTAGTAGTGGTAAGTAGTAGTAGTAGTAGTAGTAGTAGTAGTAGTCGAAAGACGTAGGTCGTAGTCCGAAGGTCGTAGTCGTAGTCGTAGTCGTAGTCGTAGTCGTATCGAAGTAGTAGTAGTAGTAGTATATATAGTAGAGTATAAGTAGTAGTTCTGTAGTGGTAGGTGGTAAATAGTATAGTAGTAAGTAAGAGTAGTAGTAGTAGTAGTAGTAGTAGTAGATCGTAGTCGTATAGTCGTAAGGTCGTCAGTCTAGTGCCTCAGAGTCGTAGTCGGTGTCCGTAGTCGTAGGTCGTGATGTGTAGCGAATCGAGTCGTAGTCAGTAGTAGTCAAACTTAGTCGTAATCGTATAGTATAGTAGTAGTAGTAGTCAAAACATGAGTAGCGGTTACACTTCATATAAAGGAGGAGGAGGAGGAGGAGGAGGAGGAGGAGGAGGAGGAGTAGTAATACTAGTAGTTTCAGTAGCAGTAGTGGTGGCAGCCGTAGTCGTACTAGTCGTAGTAGTCGTAGTAGAAGTAGTAGTGGTAGTAGTACGAATAATTGTCATTAGTAGCAAGCGTAGTTCGTAGTAGTAGTTGTCGTCGTCGTTGCCGCAGTCGTCGTATTCGCTGTAGTAGTCGTGGTAGTACTAGCACCAATAATCGTAGCTCTCGTCGAAGTTTATGGCAGGGGTCGTAGTAGTATGAAAAGTCCTCGTGTTAGTAGTAGTGGTAATCATAGTGGTAGTTGTTATTGTAGGCTTAGTGCGAGTCGCAGTAGTAGCAGCGGCTTAGTAGCAGTAGTTGTGTAGTATCCGTCGCAGTTTCTTGTAATAGTTCGTAGTGGTAGTAGTGGTCGTAGTAGTAGTAGTAGTAGTAGTAGTAGTAGTAGTACTAGTACTAGTACTAGTACTAGTACTAGTACTAGTACTAGTACTAGTAGTAGTAGTA
>CAUYUJ010014560.1:0-76733 GCA_963575745.1 Prorocentrum cordatum
TCTCTCTCTCTCTCTCTCTCTCTCTCTCTCCCTCCCCCCCCCCCTCCCCCTTTTCTTCTCACTGCAAGGATCGCCCTTTCTTGTAATGGCTGCTCACGACACTCGCGAGCGTAACAAGATCGCTTCGCGATCCGCTATTTTGCGGGGGCAAGGGTGGAAGTTCACGAACGTAAAGTGCACGCGCCTTCAGCGCCTCCGCTCTGCGTTTCTTTTCTTTCTTGCTTGCGTCTCGACAAGAAAGAAAAGGTTTTTTTTTACACGCATGTGCATGTGCACACGCGCGGCGCGCCTCCTTCTTCTCTTCAATCGCGGGGTGCTCGTGCGACCCGTAGAACAGACAATTACAAGGCAGGGGGGGCGCGCGCCGCGCTACTGCTGATAAGAGTATCGCAGGCGGCGCGCGCATGCATCGATATCGATATCGACATCGACATATGATTGTGCATGTGCATACATGCGCATGTGTACGCGCGCGCGTTATCTACATCGCAATGCGTGAACACACCTTACACGCGCATATGTGCAAAACTATGTGTGTACGAAAATGATCATATGTAAGCGTATGTGTGAAACGCTGTAGTATATGACTGAATCCCATGATGAATATATTCGAGGATTTACTTTGGACATACTAACTCGGGGCTAATTCGACTTAGTAAGTCGAAATAGTTCGACTTAGTAAGTCGAAATAGTTCGACTTAGTTTAGTAAGTCGAAGAAGTTCGACTTACTAAGTCGACAACTTCGAGTTATAATTCGACTTATAAGTCGGCTGTCGACTTAGCTTTTAGGTTATAACTCAACTTATAAGCTGACCTAAATCGATCACCTAAGTCGGTTATGCTAAGTCGGCCTAAGTCGACTTATAACTCGACTTCGTAAGTCGCCTAAGTCGGTTAGTAACTCACGTCCTCAACTTATATCTAAGATATAATCCGCCGTTCATCAAAGCACCCCCAGCCTCCCGAGGCCTCTGGCCATGGGTTTTTTTGTAAGTTTTTAGACGCCACCCACCCTGCAAATGCTTCGCCGGGATCCCCCCTTGCACCCCGGCACCCCCAGCCCCCCGAGGCGTCTGGGCATGCGTTTTTGGATTTCCCGCCCGAAACCACCCATGCCCCCCAGCCTCGCCCCGGCACCCCGCGCCCACGCCCCCCTCCTGGCCCCGGCACCCCCACCACAGGGGAATTCAATTCTTGGGACCCCCCACGCGACGATTTCTCGCCCGAAACCACCCATACCCCCTCCTCGCCCCGGCACTCCCCACCCATACCCCCCTCCTGGATCCTGGCCCCGGCACCCCCACCACAGGAAAGTTCAATTCTTGGGACCCACCACCCACCCGCCACCGCGCCCGAAACCACCCACCCGCCACCGCGCCTGACATTCCCAACCTCCCGAGGCTTCTCGGCCTCTGCTTTCAAAGACCCCAACCCTGCAAAATCTTCGCCGGGACCCCCCCACCGCGCCTGACATTTCCCGCCTCCTGCAGCCTGTGGGTAATGGTTTGTAGAGGCCACCCACCCTGCAAATTCTTCGCCGGGACCCCCCCCCTGCACCCCGGCACCCCCCAGCCTCCCGAGGCCTCTGGGCATGCGTTTTTGCCAAGTTTTCAAAGGCCACCCACCCTGCAAATTCTGCGCGGGGACCCCCCCCTGCACCCCGGCACCCCCGGCCTCCCGAGGCCTCTGGGCATGCGTTTTTGCCAAGTTTTTAGAGGCCACCCACCCTGCACATTCTTCGCCGGGGCCCCCCCTGCACCCCGGCACCCCCGGCCGCCCGAGGCTTCTGGGCATGCGTTTTGGGTAAGTTTTCTTAAAGCCACCCACCCTGCAAATTCTTCGCCGGGGCCCCCCCTGCACCCCGGCGCCCCCAGCTTCCCGAAGCCTCTGGGCACGTGTATTTGGTGGGTTTTCAGAAGCCCCCGCCCTGCAAATTCTTCGCGGAGACCCCCCCCTGCGCCCCGGCACCCCCAGCCCCCCGAGGCCTGTGGGCATGCGCTTTTGGTAGGTTTTGAAAAGCCACCCACCCTGCAAATTCTTCGCCGGGACCCCCCCTGCACCCCAGCACCCCCAGCCTCCCGAGCCGTCTGGGCATGCGTTTTTGGTACGTTCCTTGAGATTCCAAAGTTGCACTATAATGCCTGGCTGTACTATGATGCGGGGGTGGAACTTTTGTTTGGGTTGATCTTTTTTAGGCGCAGGGAAAATAGTTCGATGCATGAGTTTTGCTTTAAATTGGTTTGAGCCCCAACTGGGAGGGGTCTCAAAACCCCAACTGGGAGGGGCTTCGTACATGATGACAACGATGATGCCCAAGGTGTTTCTTTCAAAGCATGCGCAGAATCGGTTGGCCACAGAACTTCGCGATGCATGCCGGCGAAAATGCCCTCATGGATCTCTTCTGACCCCGCCTTCGGCCAAAAGCAGCTACAGATCCACCGAAATCCCCGTCCCTGTAATTCCAGTGTTTCGCTGGCTCGCCGCCTTCCATGCAGAGCTCCTGGAACATGTGCATTTTCGGCTTAACTGTGACATGCGTTGGGGGCGCGTCTTCCATAGCTGCCACCTGCGTGCCAAACTTCATTGAATGCCCGCGAAGAATATCCACAGCAAATGGATGGTTATCAGACAGTGCGTCGTAACACCGACTCAAGCTTTTCATCCCAGCGTGAATTGACGATTCCACAGCTGCCCGCTGGTCGGCGCCATCCCGACGAGCAAGGAATGCATCCGCAATATCCATCGCCCATGGAACCATGTGCCTGAGCATCCCCGCGCCGCACCTCATCTTAGCCGTCTTCGCCTTCTTCCCCTTCGCGACGCCCCGCGTCAGCTTCGGCAAGCGGCTGGTCTTCTCACCTGGCGGCTGCCTGTCGTAGAACGCCATCAGATGACGATGCAGCGTCAGCGCGCGGGCTTTCTGAGCAGCTCCTGCAACCTTTCTGTGCGTTGCGAGGTACAAGACCAAGCCGCCGATGAAGTCAGCCGCCACTCCAAGGTCAACGACGTGCAGCCAGTCTAACTTCAGCAGCTTCTCGTTTGCAAACGGCGCTTGGAAGAGAGGGCGCACGGTCTCGCCTGAAGCAACGATCTCCCAAATGATGTCCGACCACGTGCGGCGGTTTGTTCTCCACGGCGCGTCTCTCCCAGTCTGTGACTTCACCTGAATGGGGTATTCTCAGAGCGGTGGCGCCCACCTCCTGCTCCTTCCTATGCTCCTCCTCCCCCGTCCTCCTTCTCCTCCTCTTCCTCCTTCTCCTCCTGCTCCTCCTCCTCCCCTCCTCCTCCCTCCTCCTCCCCCCCCTCCTTCCTCCTCTCCTTCCCGCCCGCGAGACGACGATCTCCTGTGGCAGGGGGCGCGAGACGGCTTCCTCCATAAGTTCCCTCCCTCGAAACGGATTTTCATCCCTAAACCCCCCTCCAAGAGGGGATTTTGACTTATAAGTTCCCATGATGGTTTGGGCGCCCACGGGCCTCGCCCTTCTTGATGTTGCACAGGAAGCAAATCTCGTCGTCCTGCCAGCCAGCTAGCTTGAGCACCTCCTTCATCATCTTCCAGTCCCCCTTGATCTGGCAAAACACCCCGCCAATCGGTAAAGAACCCTGCTGGCGCTTCCTCCAAGTGTCTGTGTTCACGACAAAAGGGGGCCCGTCGTGCCGCGCCGTCGGCCAGCGCTTCACAGCCAAATGAATTAAACTCCATTGCGCCACGGCGAAGATATCATCAAATGTGTTGGGGCCAACATGCTCTGTGAGGAACGCAGTTGACGGTGCGCGCATGTTTTTCCAGCGGCCTGCAGCACCTGGCAGCATGATGCTGATGATTTCTGCGCTCATTGATCGGCCCCAGAAGCAGGGGTCTCCGTCCTGCCACGCGCCCAAGGCCACGAGATCGTCGCCAACGCTCTCAGCCCTCGCTTTTTGCACGTGGCGCAAGGACACGCCGTCGAGGCTCGACGTCTCCAGAAGCACGCTCTCATCGCCGAACTGATGTAGCTTAGCCAGGATTCCGTGCGGAAGCATCATAGCATAGCAATATCCATCAGCTGCTCTGTTTCAGACTTGGGGCCCCAGCCCCTCACCTTGCAGTGATACAGCAGAGGCCACCCCTTCTTGAAGAACTGGCGCCTGAATCTCCTGGCAGCGTTTTTCATGCCCCACGTGGTCTCAGAAGTCTGCAGGTCGGCAACGCCTGCCGCAGACGCAGAGACGGCGTCATTGATCAACTGAGCACCGCGCTGCCCGCTGATCGCGCTGCTGCTGATCAGGTCCTCCACGTTCGCTCTCAGCCGCCTCTGCGGCGGCAACTGCAGCCTGTCATAAAGGAACTTACGCTTCGAAAGCATGCCGACGGCCCTCGAGCCCCCTCGCGGGAGGCGAATGCGACTACGGATGTGCCTTGAGCCAGCGCTACGGAAACGAACGGATGAGGCTAAACGATATTTCTCTGTGCCGCGCCCCTCCTGGAAGGGATCCTGCAATCTCCTCTGCCACGTGCCCTTCCGCCCCCCCCCCCCCCCCCTCGCCGCCCCCTGCGGCCGCCGCCGCCTGTCCATAACCTGCCCGCCTCGTTCTAAGCGCGGCGATTGCTGCCCAACGCCCTTCTCCACGACGCCCCCCTCCCCCACCCCCTGCGGCGAGGGGTTTTTAAAGAGTTTAACCGGGGCAGGCGCAGAAACGCGCGGTCCCCCACGAAGGGGTCCTCTGCGAGAAAGGATACTGGCGCGATGTACTTTTTATATGAGTCGGCGCACATGCTGCAATGAACGCGACAGCTGTCGGGCGAGGCAGTACTTCCCACCCTACACAAGTGAAAATGGATATGTATTGATGCCAGCAGCTCAACTGAGGAACCTCTTGATGCGCTTGAGCGACAGCTGGATCCCCTCGTACATGTGCTCCATCGTGCTGTGGGCGGCAAAGGCCTCGTCCTTCAGCTTCCCGTGCATCTCCGGATCCTTGCTGGCAGGAGCAGCGTTGTCAATTTTTGCCAAGAGGATCTCCATGTTCGTCTCGTGCTCATCCGCATTGTCCACGCACTTCTTGCATTCGTTCGCCCAGTTCTCGCACTGCGCGCGGTCACTCTGGTCCTGATCTGCAGCCTTCGCGAGCAACTGAGCCTTCGCATGCTTCATCTCCTTGAGCTGCTTCTGATGCTTGAAGAGCGTTGACCTCAGCAGGGAACACAGCGACAAAATCAGCACCGATGAAAAAAAGACTAGCGGACGATCCCCTCCAGGAGGGGCAGCATGCGAGACGAATGAAGGCACCCCTTGTCATAATCGTAGGGGCCTGGCGGAACAGAAAAGGGGAAAGTGCCGATGGGAGCGACTGCCGAGGGCCGCACGCGATCTCTTCCTTCTTGCTGGTGATCTGCGGCCAGTGCGGATTCTCGAGCTTCGCCTCCCCCTCCGCTGGCCCACCGGAGCTGGGCGACGGGAGCTGGGACATCCTGGCGCCCGCGGTTTCGAGCTGTTTCGTGTTCTTCAAGTTGGATGATCCCTTGAAGCTGCGGGAATCTGTCGTCGCCAGCTGGTCATCGTCCATGTTGCGCTCCACGAAGTACCACTGCTTCCATAGGGGTATGTTCTTTGGATCTTCCTTTACAGGGTATTCTTCTTTGGTTCCATGCTCCTCGCTATTCTCCTCCCACCAGTCCTGCGCGAACTGCATGGCCTCCTCGATGGTGCTAAAATCTGTGATGCGGAGGCTCTTGAGAGCCAGCGCCTGCGACACGTTCTGGTACCCCCTCTTGGCAGACTTGGTGTGCACCTCCTCGTTCGTGCAATTCTCTTCGAAGGTGGTCAACCAGTCCAGCGTCTTCTCTTGGTCGCTTGCGAAAGACTGCAAGAAACGCTTCCGGTCGGTTGGGTCTTTCATGTCGTTCCACATGGCCTGCGCCGCCTTGGCTGATTATGCGCTGGACGTGGACTTGCCGTTGGCGTCCTTCTTCTCGGACTGGTAGCGGAGCCACGACCTCGTCTTGTCGGCCTCCTGCTTGTCGAGCCCTTCGCCCTTCGGAGCAGCCTTCGATTTCTTTGCTGCTGCTTTGCCTGCAGGGGGGCCATCGGGCTTCCTCTTCGCGGCCATGCTGCACAACGACGAGAGAAGGATGCCCGCCAGGAGCAGAGGAGCGATGCTGGCAGGGCCGCCCATGGCTGCCGCGAGCGGAAGCGTACGCAGCGATTGAAAGACAAATCTAAGCGAACCCGATGGCCTTGCAGCCGCAACAGCTGCGAATGGATTGCAAGATGGTCGTCGCCGTCGTCGGCGTCGTCGAGGCATCCCCTCAAAGAGGGGTTCGCTCCTCTCCCCTCCAAGGGGTTCGACGCCCTCGAGGGGTCTCCTTCCCCTCCGAGAGGGGCCCTTCCCCTCGCGCGGGGGCAGCGCGCCCCCGCGGGAAAGGATCCCCCCCCCCCCCTTCCTTCTCGTAAGGGCGGGCCTTCCCCTCGGCAATGGGGCTCGTCATGGCTACATCGAACCCCGCCCCGTTTCAGAAACGAACGCTTACCCCTCAACAAGGGGTCGACCCCAGATCTGGATCCCGCTGCAAGCGAATCCTACAGGATAGATTCTCTTCAGAGAATTCTCTTGAGAGAATTCTCTTAAGAGAATCGTTGGTTTCGCCTGATACATCCTCGCAATTATCTTAAGAGAGTTCTCTTAAGAGAATTCTCTTAAGAGAACCTCTCCTTAAGAGAACCGGTCTGGCCTTCAACCTGCCCCTCTGAGAGGGGTTGCTGAGGGTCCCCTGCGGTGAAGGGGGTTCACATATGACGATGTCGTCTGTTGTTCTGGCGCGAGATATCGCGCTCCTGTATATGGATGTCGGCGGCTCAGGGCGCGCCGACCTCAGGGCCCGGCGTCCTCGGTCGGATGCGAAAACAAATGGGAGAGACACATTGCGGAGAAGCATCAACAGAAATCACGGCGATGGGGGCGCTGGCGACGAGCAGGAGCAGGAGGAGGGGGCGACGCTGAGGAGGAGGAGAAACTGTCCTAGCTCCTCTTCTGCCGCTTCGACCCGGAGCCCTTGCTCTTGTCTGCGTCCTTGTCCTTGCCCCCCTTTCCGCGCCTTTTTCGCGGGTTTCTCCTGTCCTTCTGCGGCCTTCGCGGCCTTCGCTTCTGCTTCGGCCTTCGCTGCTGCTTCGGCCTCTTGCGCCTTCGCTGCTTCTGCGGCCTCTTTTGCCTTCGCCGCCTCCTCAGCTGCTCGCTGTGCTCGCTCCGCCTCCTCAGTTGCTCGCTGTGCTCGCTCCTCCGCGGCCTGCGCAGCCGCCGCGGCTCTCGCGTCCCTCTCTGCCTTTAGAGCCGCTTCGGCCTCCGCTGCTTCCCTCTCTGCCTTGAGAGCTGCTTCGGCTCGCGCGGCTCGCTCCTCGGCGCCCTTCCTCATCGCAGTGTCTCGTTGTGTCTGTTGCAGCCGCCTCTGGCGGGCGATCAGCTGCTGCGCCCTCCTCTCTGCTGCCTGCCGCATGCGTTCCTCGATCGTTTCCAGGGTTGCTGCAACATTTTCTGCCTCCGCCAGATGGCGCTGGAGCCTGGCACGGCGATTCCTCAGCTCGGCAGTGAGCCTGCGATGCATCTCCTCGTCGCATTCCTCGCCCGCCTCTTCATCCATCGACTCCTCCTCGCTCTCTTCGTCGCACTGTGAGGAATCGACTTGCTCCGCTTCGTCCGCCTGGAGCGGCGGTGCAGCTGCTGCTGCTGTTGCTGCTTCTCCGTGCGCTTCCGCTGCACGCGCGGGCGGTTCTGCTGCTGCTGCTGCGGCTGCTGCTGTTCCTCCTCCTGCAGCTGCGTCGGCGGGTGCTGCTGCTGCCAGCGCTGCCGCGGGCGGTGGGAACGGCGGTGGCAGTGGCTGTAGAGGCGGCTGTTGCTGTTGTTGCTGCCCCTCCGCTTCTCCTGCGGCGCCGTCCATTTCCTCGGGGCGCAAACTACTTCAGCTCCCCTCGCGATCAGGGGTTCTCGTTGCGTTAACTCTCCCTCACCTCGCCCCCTCACGACAGGGGTTTCTCCTTGCATGTCACCCCTTGCACGGGGGATCGGAGGGGTCGATCCCTTCTCGTCTGCGTGGAGGGAGGGGGGGGGGCGGTCCATCAGCATGTCGCGCAGCGAGTTCTCCCTGCCATCGCATCTGCGCTGCCAGTGCCTTCAGGGTGCAGAGTTAGTTAGCATCGACGAAAACATAACCTCATAACATCCAACTTCGAAGAAATCCCCTATGCTGAGGGGTCTTTAGGTTCACACCGCGATCGGAACATATTGCACCCTTGCGTCGCCTCGCTCGCTCCACCTCGCTTTTGCCGCCGCGCCACCGCCTGCCGTTGCGGTCAGCGTCGCCCCGCTCGTGGAACCGCCGCGTCGCGCGGTGCTCCTGGCAGGGCTTCGCCGCGCATGCGGCGTAGTAGCTCTTCTTGCCGCGCTGCCGGCATCTGCGTGCATTCTGGCGAAGCCAGAGGCGGTGTTCGGAGCGGCTGTATTTCAGCCACCACTGCTTCGCGTCCGTCTCGACTCTTCCTCCTCGGACTCCTCGCCGAAATCAGGCGCGAAGCCGTCCTCCTGGGTGCTGGGGCATCAAATCGTCATTTGCGCAGGTTTCAATCGACCCCCCCCTCTGACAAGTGCATCTGCTAGCGAATCCCCTCGTGCAGGGTTCCTCACGCGATTTCCCCCCCTCCACCGCCCCCTCCCCCGTGTCCTCGCGAGGCCGCTTGCCGCCGCCGCCGCCGCCGTCGCCCGGGGGCAGTCCGCCGCCGCAGGCGCCGGGCGCCACCATGGCGCAAGCCTGGGAGTCAAGAACAATTTATACTTTCGAATTTCCACTCCCCTCCCACAGGGGCCCCCCTCTGTCACCTCCTCTCCGCCTGTCCCCCCTCCCGCGGCCTGGGGCGCCGAGAAGCGCAGGATGAGCGCCCGCATGGCTGCGAGCTCGCGTCGGGGCGGGGGGCGCCCCCCCAGGCGTTGCTGGTTGCCAGCTGTATCAAGCGGTTGCAGGTAACAAGAACATCAAACATAAGACGGATGGGCTTCAGGAGGGAGCGAAAGGCTGCACATCTTGCCTTATCTTAAATGCGCCGCCTGTTTCACTTACATGCCGCGGCGGCCCCTCCCCCCACAGGGGGTCCCCTTCGCCCGCGGGGGCGCTGCTGATGCTCTGTTCAAACACCCTCGAAGGGTTTCCCTGCTTTCGATAGCGTTGCACTCTGTCGCGCGATCGCCCCGCCACGGGCCCCCCCCGCACGGAGGGGCGCGCGCCCCTGCGATGAAAGGGGCCTCGTCTCTCTCTCTCTCTCTCTCTCTCTCTCTCTCTCTCTCTCTCTTGCCAGACAACCGAAGAAGACGGCGAAGACGACGGTAATGCTGATGGGTGCGATGATGATGGATGTGATGCTGATAGATGTGGTGATGTTTTCTTAGCCATATACGCGCTGTGCTACTAAGCGGTCGGCCTCCGCTTTTGCCCCCACCTCCGTCGCGGCGCCCGTGAACAAGGCCGCCTTCAGCTCCTCCCCAATCTCCCTGAGCGCGTCCTCATCCAAGGTGTCCTTGTACCTCTTCCCGCCGAAACTCACGAATTGGTTCTTCTCGCCGTGCTTACGCCTCAGCCCGATGGCGTGGCCCTTCTTGTGATGCATCGCGCCGCGCCCTCGGGGGCCGCCGACTGCGGGGGGCGCGGCGTCGACAGCATCTGCTTCCACGGGGGCGTCGGGATCCAGCTGCTCTTCCCCCCCCCCACCCCCCCCCCCCCCCCCCTCCTCGTCCGCATCCTTCTCCGCCAGCGGCTTCGGTTGAGCGCCTGCTGTTTTTTTGGCCGCTGCGGGCTTCTTGAGCACCATGGCTGCTGGCTTCCCCCTCTTTGCCACCGCCTTCGCCTTCGCCTTCGACCCCGCCGCCCTCGCTGCAAGCAACGCGTCGGGCTGCTCCGTCTTCTCCTCCCTGCCGTCGGGGAACGCCGCTTTCAAGAAACCATCGTCTCCATTGGCCAGCTCCCCCCGCTCTTCCCTGTCCGCGAACTTCAGCAACAAGCACATCGGATCGGAATTGAAGTCGAAGAACTTCGCCGGGGGATCCTGGGCGGGTAGACACTTCTTTGCCCCAGTGGGGTTACGCAAGCGCACGACGCCACAATCTGTTGCCCCTCCTGGAGGGGATCGAACGCAGGTGCGTGTTGTCATGTTCAAAAACAAGCAAAACTATCATACCGCTCCTCCTCCTTCCCCCCCCCTCCCCCCACGCCCTCCCCCTCCTTCCAGCCCCCCCGCCCCCCTCCGATCGATTCTCCTTCGGGGCGTCCGCGGCGGGCGGTTCAACGAACTCGCCCTCCGACATGCCGACGTCCTGCGACGAGAACACCATCATGGGGCTGCTGGCAACCTTCTGCTTCTTCGGCTTCGGAGGGGGGCTGATGCCGAACGCGTTCTTGATGGCGTCGCGCCTGGAGTCCCCGCTGGAAGACGCGGGGGCGCTGGGCGACGCGGCGGCCGCAGGAGCGCTGGGCGACGCGGCGGAAGGCGAGACCTCCAGGTCGGAGCTGTCGTCGGCGCGTTTGCCTTTACATCCCGCTGTGCTTGGGCTATCCTTCCCGAACTTCAAACCCATGGCTTCGCCCAACATCTTCGCGTGCGCATCCAACTTGCCCCCCGTCCTCGCCTGGTAGAATTTGTTGCGCGCGTGGCTGAATGAATCGGTTACTTCCTGGCAAAAAACGCCTGCGCTCATCCGCGTGCATGTTCGGCTTCTGCTGCAGCACAGCGCTCTGGAAGCCCTTCCACCTGACGCGCGTAGTGTGCTCTGCAAGCCCAAGGAGGAGAGGCATGTTGTTCTTCATGAACTCACCCGTGTCCCCCTTCAGCTGGCAACGCTCGATCAAGCCAATGCGCTGTTTCACCAGCGACCTCAACTGATCGGCGCTCACCGTGGAAGACCGTATCTGCATCTGCTTGTCCTTGGCCACGTTGGCCGCGCCCGCGCGAAATGCGCGAACAAAGGAAGCGCGATGCACTCGAGCCTTCGCTGCTACGGATCGCGCATGTGCGGATATGATATGCGATGCCCCTCACTCAGGGGATCCAAGAAGGATGCGCTAACGGAAAAAAGTACAATACACTCAAAAATCCTGGGTTGCTCTATAGTGCGGTCCAGGGAAAACATAGGGTTGATCTATAGTTCGTCCAGGCATTATAATACAACTTTGGAATCTCCAGGTTCTTTTAGGCCACCCACCCCGCAAATTCTTCGCCGGGCCCCCCCCCGCACCTCGGCGCCCCCAGCCTCCCGAGGCCTCTGGCCATGCGTTTTTTTTTTTCGTAAGTTTTTAGGCGCCACCCACCCTGCAAATTCTTCGCCGGGACCCCCCCTGCACCCTGGCACCCCCGGCCTCCCGATGCGTCTGGGCATGCGTTTTTGGATTTCTCGCCCGAAACCACCCATGCCCCCCTAGCCTCGCCCCGGCACCCCCCACCCATACCCCCCTCCTGGCACCGGCACCCCCACCACAGGAGAGCTCAATTCTTGGGACCCCCCACGCGACGATTTTTCGCCCGAAACCACCCATACCCCCTCCTCGCCCCCGCACTCCCCACCCATACCCCCCTCCTGGATCCTGGCCCCGGCACCCCCACCACAGGAGAGTTCTTCTTGGGACCCACCACCCACCCGCCACCGCGCCCGAAACCACCCAACCGCCACCACGCCTGACATTACCAACCTCCTGGGGCTCCTCGGCCTCTGCTTTCAAGGACCCCCAACCATGCAAAATCTTCGCCGGGAACCCCCCACCGCGCCTGACATTCCCCGCCTCCTGCAGCCTCTGGGTAATGGTTTGTAGAGGCAACCCACCCTGCAAATTCTTCGCCGGGACCCCCCCCTGCACCCTGGCACCCCCAGCCTCCCGAAGCCTCTGGTCATGCGTTTTTGCAAAGTTTTTGGGCACCCACTCTGCAAATTCTTCGCCGGCCCCCCCCCTGCTGCACCCCGGCACCCCCGGCCTCCATGCGTTTTTGGTAAGTTTTTAGACGCCACCCGCCCTGCAAATTCTTCGCCGGGACCCCCCCCTGCACCCCGGCACCCCCGGCCTCCCGAGGCATCTGGGCATGCGTATTTGGTAAGTTCCCAACCATCCTGTGGTGTTCGCGTCTCCTCTCCTCTCCTCTCCTCCTCCTCCTCTCCTCCTCCCCTCTCCTCCCTGCGTTTCACCCACCCAGTACAACGTTTCGTGGCCCCATAGGGAGCTCCACCGACGGCCCCAGTGGCCGCGTTCGCATGGCGGCCCCGCCCCATTTCGGCATACCCCTCACGAGGATCGTGGCCCCATAGGGAACTCCACCGAAGGCCCCAGTGGCCGCGTTCGCATGGCGGCCCCGCCCCTTTCCGCCATACCCCTCACGAGGATCGTGGCCCCGTAGGGAGCTCCACCGAAGGCCCCAGTGGCCGCGTTCGCATGGCGGCCCCGCCCCATTTCGGCACACCCCTCACGAGGATCGTGGCCCCATAGGGAGGAAGGCTCCAGTGGTTGCGTTCGCATGGCGGCCCCGCCCCATTTTGGCGCACCCCTCGCCAGGATCGTGGCCCCATAGGGAGCTCCACCGGAGGCCCCAGTGGCCGCGTTCGCATGCCATCAGGGGAAGAGGGAGAGTATTTTCATATTGAATAATTGTGGAGGGGGGGGGGGCGGGGCAGATACGACGCCCGCCGGGGCGTACATTCCTCGAGCGGGCACGCACGGGATGCACTTCCTCCTCCTCCTCCTCCTTTTCCTCCTCCTCCTCCTCCTCCTCCTGCTCCTCTCCTCCTCCTCCTCCTCCTCCTCCTCCTCCTCCTCCTCCTCCTCCCGCAGAGGCGTCCCGGGAGCGGGCCCCGAGTCAAAATACCACCCCCATAGGGCGCATTTTCCTCGAGCGGGCACGCCCGAGATGCACTTCTTCCTCTTCCGGGAGCACGTCCCAAGTCGGGGCGCACTTTCTTCGAGCGGGCACACAAAGGATGCACTTCCTCCTCCTCCTCTTCCTCCTCCTCCTCTTCCTCCTCCTCCTCCTCCTTCTCCTCCTTCGCCTCCTCCTCCTTCTCCTCCTCCTGCTCCTCCTCCTTCTCCTCCTCCTCCTGCTCCTCCTCCTCTTCATCCTCCGCTTCCTCCCCCCACTCCTAGCCCTTTCGATCAGGGTCGGCGGCACCGGCCGTCAGGCCTCTCCAATCGGTCAAGGAGGCAACGGCAAAGCACGCAGTAGCAAGATGTTCAGTCGGGTTGGGCCAGCACGGCCGTGAGGTTTCGGCCACGTCTGCTGGTCTGTCTATATGATCCATGCGTCGCTGCTGGATGTGCTTTCCATCTCGACCGCTCTGAACGCCAAGTACTGCGCCTCTAGTTGTCTGTACTGGTCGTCCATGTGGAATCGCTGCCACATTCCCGTCCGCATTCGCATACAAACGCCCATCACATCGTAGCCCTCCCGGCCCGTGGTGCTCAGGTGGTACCTCGCCGCGTTGCCCACGTACGAGAGGATGTGGTCGAGTAAACTGCAAATTCGCATTCGATCGTCAAGCAACATACCCTTGGCGTCTCAACCAGCACGGCTGAGCAGAACTGGAGTACACCAGCTTTTGAATACCCAAGAACTTCACGATATACAAACTGATACGTACGGCATCCCCGAGTCTGAGTCGGGTACCTGGTCCTGCGGTCACCGTGGCCAAAGCCAGATCAACCGAAGTGTGGATCAGCCCGCAACCCTGGCACGGTGGCTGGGTGGGCCGAAGGCCGTTCGACTTCTCTCTCGCTCTGTCTCACTCTCTCTCTATCTCTCTCTAACTGCCTCTTTATGTATGTATACATACAGACATTCATACATATTTCCATGCATGCATACATTCATCCGTCCATACATACGTACATATATATATATATAGAGAGAGAGAGAACAAGAGTTTCGTTCCCTGGCTACGTGAGGAACACCCTGAGAGCGTGTGTCCCCCTCCCCATCTCGCTGTGAGCACGGCCTGGGCGAGTCGCGAGCCTCGCACCTGCACGCCCGCGGTGCAGGAGCACTGTAAAGTGGACGGAGAGGAGGAAGGGAGCTCTTGGGGTGTGCCGCGTGCGTCTTCTGGAAGCCAAGCAGGTCCCGTCCCAAGACGGGCCCAGAGTGTCCAAGGAGGCCGCAAACACGGCTCAAGAGAGCCTCGAATCGCCTCTCGCCTCACGATCGCCCTCAGATCCCCAAGACAAATTGAAGACCGCCATAGAGGAGAAAGAGAGAGAGAGAGAGAGAGACAGAGAGAAAGAGAAAGCGAGGTAGACTGCAGTAAGCGAGCCTGTCCCACAACGGGGATGGCTGTAAAACCTCCGCGGCGCTGCTGTATTGCGTCCCACAGAAATTGGACCCCCACGTCGATACGGCCACTCTCCAGACCTGTCCTCCCCGATGCTCCTCAACGATCCCCGCCGAGAAAAAGTGCACACGTCTGAGCGATGCCAAGTGTCCATGGGGTGGCTCCCTGACGAAGATTCTGGGACGAGCCAAGCCGCAGCGACGAGGGCCCCAGAGGAGACCCAAAAAGCGGCGGCGAGAGGAACCGAAAGGAGCGATGAAGACGACGACGACGACCATGACGACCATAACGTGCGACGACGAGGGCTCCGACGTTGACGGCGGCGCCGGCGACGACGACGCCGACGCCGCCGACGGCGAAAACGCAGGGGCTCGGCGGCTTCGGCGCTCGCTCGGCTGAAGACGCTAAGGGTGCGGGATCGAAACAGATCCACCGCCCCAGGCCTGGGCCATCCCGGGCTGGGCCCACGAGCAAGGTTTACGCCCTCCTGGACTGGCCAGGGAGACAGATGCACCGCACCTGGACCGAGGAGGGGCCTCTCGACGAGCGCGTTCCACTACTCGCCAAGTAACTGCTCGCCAATGACCTGGATTCGCCGCGGGGGATCCACGATACATCACATCGGGGCAGACGTGTGTTTTTCGGACGTTTGCGAGCAGGTACTTTGCGAGTAGTGGAACGCGCTCGGTGAAGGTTCTGGGGCAATGGACATGTGGCTGCTTCTCAAAACCCTGAACCAATACATGTTGCCAACTCCTGGGGCACACTTTTTGACTTCCGCCGGCCTTCCGCCGGCGAAGCCATCGCCGTTCTACTTCCGCCGCCTTCCGCCGAGGAAGAGGTGGCAACTCCGTCGACCCTCAAAGGCGAGGCCCTTTCCTCGCCATCGCTCGGACGCCCATTCCTTGTGCACTGGTTTCGTGCGTACATTTTTTCCGCAAGGTGGAACAAAAATGCTCCTCGACGGTCCTTGCCGAGAAAAATGCACACGTCCGAGCGATGCCAGGTTTCTGGAACGCCTCACGTAATTGTGGGTACCAAATCTCGGGCCCCCAAAACCGTGTTGTGACGGACCGCGTGGTGACCTCGGAATCCCTAACGACCTCACCGCGGTCGGCCTGTCACCAGACGGTCTTGGGATCCTGGAGGTCCCGGTCGTCAGACGCACCCTCGGAGAACGACTTCCAGTCCCAAAACCGCGTGGTGACCCCGGATCCCCACCGACTCGCCCCGCGATGTGGCCACCACGCGGAGATGGCGCCTCCTTCCATTCTCGAACAGACGAGCGCTTTCCACTGCTTGCAAAGCTTCCACTCGCAAACGACCTGGATCCGCGGCGGGGGATCTGCGATAAAATGCATCGAAGAAGATCTGTGTGTGCTCTTTCGGACGTTTGCGAGTTGGCACTCTGCGAGTAGTGGAGGGCGCTCGGTGATCGAAGGCGGGGCCCTTTATGGAACGCTTCGTGCACAGATCCCGCCACCCCATAAGCGCGATTGACCCAACCGCTCGGCGGCGGCGGCGGTGTCGGCCGCCGCGCCGCCTCCGCCCGCAATGCGGCGGTGGGCAGCGGGGCGCCGGGCACGTCGCCGCCAGCGCCTCGCGCGGGCAACAGGTCCATCATACCAATAACGATGATGATGCCAATACATAACAAATAGTTTGAACTAAACAATAATGATCGAACTGATATTGATACGAATATAAATAATCTTAGCACTAATAATGCTGGCGATACAATTATTATACTTATTATTCGTACTACGAGTCACAAGAATAATAAGACAATGCAGAGAAGACGTATACTTCCAAAACAAAGGAAACATAAAGACTACTAATAGCGATAACGTGCCCCCCCGCTGTTGCGGCGGGCGCGGGGTGGGTCGCGGGTGGGCCGTGGGCGGATCGCGGGCGAGGGCGACGACAACGCAACAACCAACCATCATAATATGTTAGTCGGAGTGCCACTTCTGCCACGCACCCAGGGACAATGAATGACCGTTCGGCCCACTCACTCCGATGATTAAGGTAATGGTGCCCATAAGACGATTGCAAAAACAAATAAATACTTCGACAAAATGACCCCGCATGATAATTTTCTTAGTGCTCATGCTAATCCTCATAGACGTTTCACGATGGTGAATGCTAAGATGCCAGGGTGCGACCTGTAAAACCGTTGAGACCAGTGGGGCCCGTGGAGCTATTGAGACCTGCAGGGCTTGTGGGACATGTGCGACCTGTTGGGGCCTGTGTGACCTGCGGGGGCTGTGCGACCTGCGGGGGCTGTGCGACCTGCGGGCCCCTGGAACTTGTGGGGCCTCCGGGGCCTGTGGGACCAGTGAAACTTGTGGGGTCCGTGGAACCTTTGGCGGCGTGCAGAAGGGGTGGAGGGAGGGGGGGGGCTTCTTAGGAGGCTGCTTCTTAGAAGGCGCCAGCCTTACATCTATAGACAAGGCCCGCGCCTTCTAGAAGGCAGGGGTGCTTCTAAGAAGCCCTCCCCCCTCCCCCCACCCCCCTCTGCGCGTGGGCGTGGCTGGAACCTGTGCCGCTTGTTGGGTTTGTTGTTGGGTTTATGATACCTGTGGGACCACTGGGACCTGTTGGGCCTGTGGGGCGTGTAGGGCCTGTGGCAATTGTGGAACCTCTGGGACTTGTGCGACTTGTGGGACCGGTGGAACCTGTGTCACCTGTGCGCCCCTGGCTCCCGCTCGAGACTTCCTTGCTATCCACTGACAGACGAGGCCCCTGCTCGAGACATCCTCGCGATTTGCCCCCCCCCCCCCCCCCCCCCCTCCTCCCCTTAGGGCTTTCAAGTGGTATGCCTGCTGCCATATCCCGATGACCCAGTGGAATCCCGCAGGCCCTCTGGCGTAGGTAGTCTAGAGAGATTTCTCTTCCAACTCCCTTCTTCCCCTTCGGGGAAGGGTTTATCACTGTTCCCTATTAACACCCCTTCCCCCAGGCGACTGGCAGCCAACCATGAACCATGCTCACCCCCACCTCCACCATCCCTGTAAGAAATACAAAACGCACCGACTCCACATTTGGAGCATGCGCGGCCAACCCGATGCGCTCGCCCCACCATCCCTGTCAAAAACAATACAAATACGTGTTGGAACACAGTCTTGAGTCATGTTCGTGAGGCCCGCGAGCTTTTGGTATTGTTTTGGGCAGGAACAGCGGGGGTGTCAGCATCTTGCCTGCTGCGCGCAGGGTTACCATCCCCAACAAAAACAATAAACATACACCTCGCGGCTAAATCTGGATTATGCGCGGCCACCCCGCGGTCACTGTCAACTGGTTTTTGACAGGGACGGAGGGGGTGGTGGCGTACGGCTTGCTGTGCGCAGGCCCACCAGACACAATGATGGGCATTGCTTTTCGACACGGATGGTGGGGGCCGACATGTTTCCCGACGTGCGCTGTCATGTACGCAGGCGCACCTGACACACTCTGTACGTGCCCCGAACGTGGCGCACCTGGCGCGGCTGGAGTATGCGGCACACCTGGCGCGCGCGGAGCACGAAACGCATCTGGCGCACCAGGCGTGCCTGGCACGTTCGGGCCCCGGGGGTGCCTGGCGCGCGTGGCGCGCTTCGCACGCGTGGCGCACCTCGCCCCAGCGTCGCGCACATGGGATCGGTTTCGGTTCCCAGTAGCTGTCCATCCAAAGACGGCCGCTGAACATGCTCAGGCTCGGGTGATACTTATGTGTTGGGAGGGAGGGTGGGAGTGAGCTAGACGGCTTGCTATCTAGGGGGTGTCTTGACCCCTCCCCCTGCCCCGGCAATGCTCTATTCCGCGGTTCGATGGTAAGCACAAGTTTAATGAGTTTTCCCGGTCGACCGGGGACATGAGCAGCGGCCAGAAGACATCGCTCATACTATACTTGTGCGGCGTCCATGCAAGAGACAAGGAGCACATTAAAAAGACCGAACAAGTTCCAGGAAAAATGACCAGGGATACTCCCAACTGCCAGGGAATAGTAGTAGTAGTAGTAGTAGTAGTAGTAGTAGTAGTAGTAGTAGTAGTGGTGGTGGTAGTAGTAGAGGTAGTAATAGAAATAACAAAAAGAGGGGGAGCGAGTCGTAATAATAGTAGTAGTATTAGTAGTCGTAGTAGTGGAAGTACGAGTAGTAGTAGAAGAAGTAGTAGTAGTAGTAGTTGATGTGGTAATAGTGGTACTAGTAGGTATCGTGGTAGAAGTGATGGTAATAGTGATAATCGTAATCATAGCCGTTGTATCAGTCGTAGTATTAGCCGTAGTAGTAGTAGTGGTAGTAGTATTAGCCGTAGTAGTAGTAGTAGTAGTAGTAGTAGTAGTAGCAGTAGTAGTAGTAGTAGAAGTAGTAGTAGTAGTAGTAGTAACAGTAGTAGTAGTAGTAGTAGTAGTAGTAGTAGTAGTAGTACTAGTAGTAGTAGTAGTAGTAGTAGTAGTAGTACTGGTAGTAGTAGTAGTAGTAGTACTAGTACTAGTAGTAGTACTAGTAGTAATAGTAGTAGACGTTGTAGTAGTAGTAGTAGTAGTAGTAGTAGTAGTAGTAGTAGTAGTGGTAGTAGTAGTAGTCGTAGTACTAGTAGTAGTAGGTAGTAGTAGTAGTAGTAGTAGTAGTAGTAGTGGTGGTGGTAGTAGTAGTAGTAGTAGTAGTAATAGTAGTAGATGTAGTAGTAGTAGTAGTAGTAGTAGTAGTAGTAGTACTATTACTAGTACTTGTACTAGTACTCGTGGTGGTGGTAGTAGTAGAAGTAGTAGCAGTAGTAGTATCAGTGTTGCCGTAGTAGTAGTAGTAGTCGTATGAGTAGTAATAGTAGTAGTAGTAGTAGTAGTAGTAGTAGTTGTAGTAGTATTAGTAGTAGTAGTAATAGTAGTAGTAGTAGTAGTAGTAGTAGTCGCAATCGTCGTCGTCGTAGTAGTAGTATTAGTAACAGTAGTAGTGGTAGAGTAGTAGTAGTAGTAATAGTAGTAGTAGTAGTAGTAGTAGTAGTAGTAGTAACAGTAGTAGTAGTAGTGGTAGTAGTAATAGTAGTAGTAAAGATAATAATAGTAGTAGTAAGACTCGTGGTAGTACTAGTAGTAGGAGTACTGCGTAGCAGCAGCAACAGCAGTAGTAACGATGGTACTGTTTGTAATCGCTTGTGGTAGTAAGTGTGGTAATGGTACTAGTTGTAGTCGCAGCAGTAATACTGGTAGTCGTAGTTGTACTCGTAGTAGTAGTAGTAGTAGTAGTAGTAGTAGCAATAGTAGTTAGTAGTAGTAGAAGAAGACGTAGTAGAAACCATAGTAGTAGTCGTAGTAGTAGTAAGAGTAGTAGTCCTAGTAGTAGTGGTAGTGGTTGTAGTCGTAGCCGTAGTTGTAGAAGTAGTAATCGTAGTAGTAGTAGTAGTAGTAGTAGTAGCAGTAGTAATAGTAGTAATAGTAATAGTAGTAGTAGTAGTAGTAGTAATAGTAGTAGTAGTAGTAGTAGTCGTAGTCTCATTAGTAGTAGTAGTAGTAGTAGTAGTAGTAGTACTAATAATAATAGTAACAATCGTAGTGCTAGTAGCAGCAGCAGTAGCATCAGCAACAGCAGCGCCACTTTTATCAATGATGCTGTTCGTAGCCGTCAGTGTGGTAGTAATAGTAGCAGTGGTAGTGGTAATAGCATGGGTAGTCGTAGTTGTAGTAGTAGTAGTAGTAGTAGTGATACTACTACGAGTAGTACTACTAGTAGTAGTACTAATGGTAGCAGCAGCAGCAGTAGTAACACTAATGCAATACATAGGCGTTCCCGTCGTAGTAATAATAGCAGTGCTAGTGATAGTAGTCGTAGTAGTAGCCGTAGTAGTAGTAGTAGTTGCAGTAGTAGTCGTAGTCGTAGTGGTAGTAGTAGTAGTAGTAGTAGTAGTAATAGTAGTAGTAGTAGTAGCAATAGTAGTCGTAGTAGTAGTAGTAGTAGTAGTAGTAGTACTAGTAGTAGTAGTAGTAGTAGTAGTAGTAGTAGTGGTAGTAGTAGTAGTAGTAGTAGTAGTGGTGATCATAATCGCAACCGTATTCGTATTCGTATTCGTATTCGTATTCGTAGTAATAGTAGTAGTAGTAGTAGTAGTAGTAGTAGTAGTGATAGTACTAGTTGCAGTAGTAAGAGTATTAGTCGTATTCGTAGTAGTGGTAGTATTCGTATTCGTATTCGTAGTAGTAGTAGTCGTAGTAGTAGTCGTAGTAGTAGTAGTAGTAGTAGTAGTCGTAGTAGTGATAGTAGTGGCTCGGCGTGGGTGTGGCGAAATTATTCGGCTTTGGTGGTTAAACATCGGTCGACAATACGAACAAGGTCCAGACAAATCAATACCGTTCACGTATATGAGTATCATTAAAACAACGTCATGCAATGTGCGTCTTTATGCCTATGTAAAGGTATCTGAGTACGTATATGAGTCGTACTCGAAGATGTGCATGATTGTGTAGATGCTCTTAAAGGCCTGAGGCCTCTCAGAAGCCTCTCAGAGGCCTCTTAGAAGCCCCTAAAGAAGCCTCTTAGAAGCCTCTTGGAAGCCTCTGAGAAGCCTTTAAGAGGCCTCCTAGAAGCTTCTAGGAGGTCTCCCAGAAGCCTCGTAGAGGCCTCTTACAAATCTCTATAAAACCTGAACGATGCCTCCTTGCGACGAATAAATTTTCCTCACGTTTTAAGACAACGCAACCGGGAAATAAACCAGTTTGACCGGGGAGAACTCCATTCCACCGGTGTGTATACCATCAAACTGGTGTTTACTATTCGGCCCCCCATACCCCCCCCTGGACCTGGAGGGGAGGGGTTCGCGGGTCGTTGGAGCGTCCAAGATGGCCCAAGATGGCTCCAAGAGGGCCACAGAGAATTCAAGATAACCTCCAAGCTGGCACAACATATCCCAAGATGGCCCCCAAGATGCTCCAATAATCCCCAAGACCGCTCCAAGACGGCTCCAAGTGGCCATGGAACCTTTCCAGGAGGCCGCCAAGAAGCCCAAATACAACGGAAAATCAATGAATTTTGACTTCTCGACTTTTTGCTTCCGATGGCCTTCCGAGGCCTCAAGACAGCTCCAAGGGGGCCCCTAAGAGCTCCAACAGAGGCCCCAGAGCCCCAAGACGGCCCCAAGAGCGCCCAAGAGCGCTCCAAGAGGGGTCCAAGAGGCGATTTGGGGCTCCGAGGAGGGGGCGAAATTGGAGCTCTCTTGTTTTTTGAGCGATCTACTCCAAGATGGCCCCGAGAGCGCTCCCAAGGCTCCCAACAGCGCCTAAAGAGGGTCCCAAAAGGCGCCCAGGCCAAGAGGCGCCCAAAAGGCCTCCAAGAGGCTCCCAAGAGACCCCAAAAAACCCAAAGAGGCTCTCCGAGGCACCCAAGACGCTCCAAGAGGCCCCCGGGACAGTCAAGAGGCCCCCAAGAGCGCTCCACGAGGAACCCTTCCTCTGTGTGCTGCCCACTTCCCTGATGGAGGCAACTCCTCTGGGCATCGTCTCTGGATGGACTGGTGGGGTCACGCGAACTTGAACCAGCAGGTCTGGGCCCCATTGGGTGAGGGCTCCCGCTCAAGACTTCCTCGCTAGTCCCTCACAGACAGGGCCCCCGCTCCAAGCATCCTCGGGACGTGCCCCCGTGTGAGCTCAAGTGAGATGCCTGCTGCAATACCCGGATGACACGCTGGGATACCAAACAAACAGTGTGGACCCCATAGGGAGGGGACTTCCACTCGAGACTTCCTCGCCAATCCCTCACAGACAAGGCCCCCGCTCGAAACATCCTCACGATTTGCCTCCTTGGGGTGCTCAACTGCTGTGCCTGCTATAAGGTCCCGATGACCTGTTCGGATTGAAAACGTGAGATGGGGACCCCATAGGGAGAAGGCTCCCGCTCGAGACGTCCTCGTGATGTACTCACAACATAAGTTCCCGCTCGAAACCGCTTCAAGCTGTGTATTTGTGTGTGAGCGAACGAGTGAGGGTGTGAGTGAATGCGGGCCGTGGGAGTGTGTCAGTGTGTGTAGCTGTGTGGATGTGGGAATCTGCGTGTGTGAGTGTGTGCAATGTGGCGACGATGATAATGATGATGCTGGTGATAGTCATGAGAGTGAAATGGGAAGAGGAGGAGAGGGTGTGTGAGGCGAGGGCTGCGCGGGGTGCCTACAGAAAACGGGAGGTAGGGACCCCATAGTGTGATGGTGATGTGGTGCAAGAATATGACGACGGTGACGGTGCTGACGAAGATGCTGATGCTGATGGTGAGTGTGAAGAGAAGGGGAGGACAGAGAGAATGAGGAGTTCTCCTGTGCGGGGGTCTCCAGAGACAACAACAGCCCACTTAGGATGTGGGGAGCCGTGGGAACATTGATAAGGCTACTGGACAGAACTCTCGGCATTTCGCGTGCTCCGTGCCGTGCTGTGAGAAAAAGAAGACTCGGCATTGACTGTGCCGTGCTCTGCTCGCGTGCGCCCCCGTTCAAGGACCGACTGCGTGCGATCAGGCTGAGCGTGGCGCGCACCGTGCGGCCTCACGCGCGGGCGCGCACGCAAACGCCCGCGCAAGGGGAGCTAAGCCACCCTGGCCCGGGGCAACGGCGGAGCCCGCATCGATCGATCGCTCGAGCTGTTGGGCGGAATGCGGTTCTACTTCGTGCTGGCTCGAACTGGACAGCGTTCAAGGATCGAATGCGGCCTGGCTGTGGTCACGTCGTCTAAGGGGTCCGCTCGCGTCACTGGTGCACTGGCCCTGCCTGCACCGATCTCCCTTACGCAGGGGTCTGCGGCCTAAGAGGCAGAAGCGATGCTCCAATACACCCTCCCGTCCCAGGTCCCATCACCATAAATCCGCGCGGGCCTGCCTTTTGACTACAAGAAGTGCCCCCCTTGAAAGTCCAGCTCCACACTGGCCTGCCGTTTGGGCGAGAGCCTCGCTTCGAAAAGGAACTGCCTTACACTCTTCGTACTATGGTCACACAGCTCAACGAGGCGTCCAGGAATTAGTTGCGTTTGGAACAGATCCTCCATTCGTATAGCTGTAGCAGCAGCTTAGACGTCTGGCCAGGAACTTCGAGGATAACTCGAGCGAGAACCCCAATTTGACAAAAGAGCACCACGCCATCCGCGCTGACGCTACATATGTTCAGCGTTCTGTTTTTTCGGGATGTCAGAAGTCGCCAACGAGGATTGCACTTTGAGACAAGACCTCCTCCCACACCCGTAACTGTTGTAAACTTTTAACACAAATGTGCGCAGTGCGCAGGCAAGAACCACATACCCCTCCGCGTAAATGTTGCAAACTTCTAAGGCGAATTTGCGCGGCGCTGAGGCGAACGCCACACACAGAAAAGGGAACCACCCTCATCGAAGGTGTTACTTGCAAGATGTTGAAACGAACCTGCGCGGCGAAAAAAAGGTACTTTTTGAATCCTCCAACCGAATACTTCCCGTACTTTTTGAATATGCAAATGCGCGGCACTACGGCGACAACACATGTTGAAAACGATCTTTGCTACATTCGCGTGACGGGGTCACATTTTGCAAAGATCTTGCGCGGCGATCAGCCGATAACCAAACGTACTTGCCGTAATCGCGGCGATTCGGCGAGAGCCACGTCGACAACGAACTGCCCCCCGTAACTGCTGTAAATTTCAGAATGCAATGTTACCAGTGGTGAACACATCTCAAGCGAAACGGCCGGCCCATCCTACCGACACGTGTGGGGGTGCGGGAGGGAGGAGCTATCCGTAAGGAACAAAAATGTAAAGGGGCAGGGGGAGCAGGAGGAGGAGGAGGAGGAGGAGGAGGAGGAGGAGGAGGAGGAGGACGAGGAGGATTTTTTCCCCAGGAGGCTCCAGCCGCGTCCGGCCAGCAGATTAGGCCAGGCAGAGAGGGGCGCGCAGCGGCGGCGAAGGCTGCAGGCCCACGAGCAGCACCAGCTGCAGGAGCGAGCGAAGGAAGCGCACGAAAGCGCTAGACCACGGCCGGGGCCGAGCCCCCGTGGCCTAGTCTGACTCATCCGAGACGCCCCCCCACTCCCCGACGCCTCAGACAACTGATTTCCTCCTGCGGCTCTTAAAAGGCGCTGCACCTTTTCTTGAAAGGATGTTGCTCGAGTCGGCTCGAGCACGAGCGGAGCCGCGTCTTCCTCTTGTGACAAGGCATCCCTAACACGGCGAAGCTCAGCCCGCTCGGCAGGGACGGGTTGCTCTGGCACAAGAGGTGGGGGCTGCACGGCTCGCAACAGGCAGTGCGACAGGACGCACAGGGGGCGATGTTCGCCCCTGCTGACTCGAGGCGCCAGGTTGGCAGGCCTCTTCTGAAGGAACAGGCAGCACAGCAAGAGGAACGAGCGGAGCCTCATCCTCCCGTCGTTCCAGCGCATCCAACTCCCGAGGGCTCAGGCTCAAACTGCGCGTTAAAGACTTGCGAGGCACCATCATCCACAGAGGCTGCGGCAGAGGCAATTGTCGCGCGAGCTGCTGGCGACACAAGCAGCTCAGGGCACGACGAGTGCTCAGCCCCGTCTCCAGGGTCACCATCTTCATAGGTGTCGATATGCACTTGGACCGAATCCTTGCCATGCTGCGGGTGCACGCCACGAAGTACACGGTTCCACTTCCACTGCTGGCGGCTGCCGCGAGATCCTTCACACCGTCGACGGTACAAGTTTGACTTCTGCGGCGATCCCGCGGACGCCAAGGACGCACAGTGGAAGCAGATGAAAAGGGGAGATCCGTCCGAGCAGGAGAAACATACTATGCCATGTCGTTGCCTCGCGACAAGCTCAAGGTCCAAGCCGAGGACAACTCCAATGCATCTTCTGGGCGGTGGTCTGGGCGCACTAAAAAGTTTAACAGGAAAGTCCGATTTCCGCGAGGCATGGCAGCGTTTGGTACAACGCCAAAGGCCAGCAATCCAGACATACTGTAGTTGCACTCGTCAGGGGCATCTCTGTTCCTAGAGTCCTTCATAATCGGTCTGCGCTCCACCTCGCCATCGGCCTTGAGGGGCGGGAACAGGGGCAATAGCTTCATGGCTAGGCGGCAGAAAGCTGAGACGAATGTGACTTGCTCGTCGGTTTTGGCTAGGGCCCCGTGGTCCCGATCATGCAAATCAAGGGCGGCTTTCGCTCCTCTGTCGGCGGAGTCGTTGCCCAATCTCACAAAAAAGTTCATGGCCGGCGAGACTGTTGTCAGTCAATGATTGTTGCGCCGTGACCTTAAACAGTTCAGTGGTAAGCCTGGCTCCTTCATAGCTATGAGCCTAGAGCGTGTGGCCAGCGTGAACCTTGCGAAAATTGGCGCGGTCCGCATGGCTCGATTTAAACTGAGATATCACACTCTGGCAATCCGAATCAACCTCCGATGGGCCCACTATGCACATAGCGGCCGCGGTGAGAGCAGATACTTCAGCGCGCTGAAGTGTCTGCGGGAGCGGCGCGTGCACAGGACCTCTAATCTCGCACTGCCGTTGGTCGTCTTTAAACGCGCTGATGGCCCGGGCCGCACGACTTAAATCCTTAATTACATGGCGGCTGCATTACCCATCAACAAAAATATGTTCGGATTTCGGCCCTGTCCAGGGGGGGGTCAACAAACCAATCGGTCTCCCGGGATCCAGACGCGCGCGGGGTGGGGTAGTCTTCTCCTGGGTGCGGCAGCCCCCCTCTGGTGACAGCAAACAACAAGTGCTTGTGGTCGACGAAACCGTTGATGTTGTCTAAAATCCTGCGATCAACCGTGTCCTCTCAAACTTCCTGAACGACGGGGCATTTCCAGATACGGTGACAGAGGGTATCACGTTGACCACGTCCGAGCGGGCAGAGCTCCGAGTGCAAATATCCCTTGGAGATCGCGTAGGTCCTGGTCCATAAAGCCCCCGTACAAACTGTCCTGAACACACCCTTTTCTAGAGGCGTGCATTTCTTTGAGGCGAGGTGCCTGGAGACGACATCGAAGCAGGCCCTCTTGCGGAAGCCGACTTTCGAACCTATGTCCCCCTCGAGCCGTCGAAATACTGCTTCGCGGAGCACGGCCTTCAGCGTTCCAGGCGACTGCAACGTCAAAGATACCTCGCCCCCTTGATCAGTCACCAGGGTACAAAAATCAGACATGCCCCACTGGAACCGTTCAAAAGATTTTCTCATGGCCATCGCTGGGCCTCCGACGCTGCGCCAAGTCCGGAGCTTTGTGCTGAGCGCGGCTTCCCAGGACTCACGGAGGCGACTAAAGGACATGGTCGAGGGATGCACGTGGCACTTGGCGTTCCACACTTCCTTGTGCCATCGGAGAATGGGCGCCGCCTGAACGATCCAGGTCGGATCGCGCTCCAAAAAAGAAGGATCGACAGGCTTCTGTCCCCAGCCGAAGGTTTTAAGACCGAGGCGAAGGACCTCCTGAGGCCCAGGAGCTCGGCATCGGAGACGCCAAAAACTTCGGCCCCACAAGAGGCCGCGGGGAGGGGGCCCGAGACCCAGATGTTTCGGGCCCGTCGTCCAACGTTTCGCGTGAGCTTACCCAAGCGGCGAGCGCGCATCTTAGCCTTCGCATCTCGCCCACGGTGCCTCAAAGAAGTGCCAGCCGTGTCGTCTGTGCCTAAATTCGGAGTGGCTTAGACGGTGGCACCAGTGAGAGAGGGACCTGATCGCTTTTGAATTTCCTGGCCCAGAGCTCTGTTGGGAACAAGGAGCACGGCTTTGTCCTCAGACAGCGAAGCGCCGATATCTTCACTGACCGCTCGCATATGCTGCTCGGGCCCCTGGACCACCCCTTCCCAAACTTCTTTGAATTCCCCTGCGGCGTGGATGCCGTTGTCATCCACGTAAAGGCTATAGTCCACGCACGGGCGCCAGACAATCGAATCGAGCCCCTCTAACGAGTTGACCCTGATGAAGGTCGTGGCAAAGGGATAGCCGGCCACGAGGCCCTCGATGGCCCACATTGCGATGCTGGTCGCGCCGTGGAGACTTAGGTGCCGTGGGCCGCGATAGCCCTGGCACGCTAAGCGCGCCGCGCTGAGGGGAAAAAAAAAACAGAGCCTGTCGCATCGCGCCAGCACCTGATCGATGGACGAAGTTTCGTAGTACTTGTAGAAGTCCCACAGGAGCGTTACAACACACTGTCCTCTGGCAAACCCAACTCCACTTAACAGGGATTGCCCCCAGACCGCGTCCGCAGCGCCCATGCACTTTCCAGCAGCGAACCAGGGGCGTCGGTGACAATTTTCCCAGGCAGCAGCAATGGGCCTTCTCAAACGCCCCCCATAGGCGGAAAGGGCCGCAAACAATCCCTGTGGGGCGGAAGCCTCCTACAGGCTTGCCGAGGAGCACCATCGCGATGAGATGCGCTCGTTCGGGGGCGAGGGAGGAGACTTCCATGATCCTGAAAATGTCCAGGAGGGTCCGAAAAGGAATCGTCCGAGAGCCCAGACACATGTCTCATGTGGAAACCGTCCGTGCTGACCGCGGCCCTGGCTTTATAGCGCCGGCTGGCAGCGCTGACCTCATCAAGGTCAAGAAAAACCAGGGGTTCAAGAGGAACGACATCAGGAGGGGGCGGGGTCGGTTTGAGCGAGGCTTGCCACAAGCCTTGAAACCTAATCGCCTCCGAGGCGAGCACAGAGAGGGGGTCGCTGACAACCGAAAAATCGTCGGCCAGCCCGGCCGTGGCCGTCCAGGCTTTGGGATCGTCCGTGACCTGATGAGCCCTGCGTGCACCTTCTTCGGTCCCCACCTTCAGCCAATCGTTCCACGTGGATCTCCCCCATAGCCTGGGCGACCTGACTCACTTGAACGACAGCGTCCGACACTCGGCCGAGTAGCTCCTTAGTTGCATGTTCAGACTGCGCACTAAGGTCGGCCGCGGCAGCCAAGTCCAGGGCCTCAGTGAAGAGAGGGGCTGAGTCGCCCTGACCTTTCACAACCTGACAGGGCACCGAGAGCAAAGCCGAGCGCGCCGCCTCGAAACAAGAGGTCGCGTTCTTTACATGTTCCGAGCTGTATCCTAGCAAATGGCGGGGAGGAGAGCAGGGGGGCCTGCATCGAGTGCAGCAAAACAATGAGGCGCTGGTGAAGCCAGCGCGCAGCAAAAAGGCCAGGGTGTCTCGGGTCCCTCATGTCGGTTTCAATCAGGTTCTTCCAGACGGTTTTGGGCTTGGCCCCGCGGAGGCCTAACCGAAGGTCCTGGTTCGTGAGGCGGCAAAGTTCGATCTCGGCCTGGTCGGCCCACTGCTGGTCGGCCCTGTTGAGCCCGTCCTGCGTGGCCTGACCCTTCCCTGGCTGAGCCGTCCCATGCGCCCCTTCCAGCTCAGCGCGAATGCGATCGTAAGCAGGAGGAGCTCGCGGCGGGCCCATGCCACGATCAAGGCTGATCCGATGGGGGCTTCTGGAAAGCCATGACGCGGAGCGATGGGCCGCGCAGCTGTGCTGAGGCCGTGGCTGGGCATAACATAACCGCTAGTTCTCATGCCCCCCGTCGTCGAGCATGTGGGAGCCGAGGGAGCGATCAACGAACCGTGAGCTACTTCTTGAAAAATCAAAAGTAGAGAAGACTGAGGGCTCCAGGTTGAAGCCCCCGCCGACAAGCCATGGCAATCCAGAGGCCCCCACGTGCTCACCAACACTGCGCAGCACAGACATGTTGGGCTCAGCAAGGCCCACGCCGCGAAAGAGGTACATGGAGACGACCGTGATGTGACAGCCTCCAGGGACCCGAATGATGCCCCCTATGGCTCTGCCGTCAAAAAGCGCGCGGTTGCTGCCCATAGCGTGAAGCCCCAGAAAGTCCCTAACCAGAATGCTAACTCCTCCACGGGTGCCTCCGTTGTCCCCTGGGAGAGCTGCCGTCCAAAGAGACTTCCACCCGCGGCGAATGGCCCGAGCCGAGGCCTGCAATATGTCCTCTTGAGACCTCAAATGATGCCCCTGAAGGCAAAAGACATTGGCAGATGTCTGGGTGAGCCACGTGCGGCCTGACCCCCAGCCCGAGACATTGGCAGAAGCAAGCACGAGAGATACACCGGAGTCCCCAGAGGCTCCCAAAAATGCAGACTGGGCTAAGCTTATACCACGAGCGCGCAGGGCATCTTGGGCATCTGTACAAGGCTCCGCCAACATCTTTTGAGCTCTGTCGAGGGCCCTGGCCAGCGCTCCCCAGAATCCCTGAGAAGAAGGCCCCTGAGCCCTCTGGTGCGCCGTGGAAGTGCTAAAGGTTTGACCCATCTTCTGGGACAGGCCGGGCGATTGCCGCTGCCCTCGCCTCGAGGTCAAGTCCGCTGCTCCCTTGGGCCGCGCCCGCAGAAGCTCCAGGCTGAGGAGCTGGCGCAAGCTCCTTGGGTTCCCCTGGGGCTCCAGAAGCTGCAGGGCCTGCGGGTTCTGGGGGTGGCCCTCCTCGGGGCTCGGCGGGAGCCGCGGTGCCCCCTGCGCCCGCCGAAGCTCCTGTCTCTGTGCGACGTTTCTTGACGGCGAGACGGGTGAGCAAATCCTTGTGATCGGATCTGATGGCGTCAGCCTTTCCGATGGCGGCGGAAAAATAGCGCGGGTCTGCTCGCGCAGACCTTGCTTGAGGGACGTGGCAAGCTCCTCGGCCTGCCGCTTATCTTCCTCGGAGATACATTCGAGGTCTGCGCCCTCCAGCTGGGGCTCGTCGCCCAACTCGATGGGCGGGTCCTCCAGCGAGCCGTCGAGGATGCTACGGACCGCGGGCACCTGCTGCACCTGCTCCGCGTTGGTCTTTGGCGCGTAGGCCGAGTGCAGCTGTCGAGCGAGGGCGCCGTGGCGTTCTTCAGCTTCTTGCAACTCAGCTCCGAAACGTCTAACCTCAAGGCTTTGCGCGTTGAGTTGGGCCCGTATCTGGCCGAAGTGTTCAACTGCCCGTCCCAGTCGGCCTTCAGCGGCCCGAAGACGATGCAACTCCTTCGTGACCCGCTGCTGGTTGGGCGCCTCCTTGACAGGGGCGCGGCGCTGGTCCAAGATGGTCTGGTACCGCGCTGCCCCCATCTTGTCGCCGACCTTCTGCAGGGCGCGGGCCAGGGATTCGAGCTCGGGCGTGTCCAGCTGCGACGCATCAGGCTGCGCGTCGACTCGTTGACCGCCCAGAGCACCGCACCAGCAGCAGGAAAATGCGGAAAAAGCTGCGTCCTGCCACTGCCCTGGCGGCGCTGCGCCCGCCCAGACTCCCATGGGGGGCTGCGCTTTGCCGAAAGCTGGCGCGCGTCTGGCTGAGCCAATGCTTGCAGACGTTGAAGCGCGGGTCGTTGCGCTTGCAGGGGCAGAACGCACGTGCCCATGAGCCAGGGGGAGGAGCGGCTTTCGGCTGCTTCTTCTGACGGGTGTCGACCGCGCCTTGCGCGCGCTGACCGCGAGGGCCGACCTGCACGAACGGGTTGCTGGCGACAATTGGGAGTTGGGCAAAAGGACCTGCGCCACCGTGTCCAGGTCCAGCACCCCCTCCGTGCTGCTGAGCCGCGAACATGGCTGCTGCTGCGAGAACGCTGTAATTGCGAAATGAAAGCTGGGCGGAGTCGCGAACTCCTGGCCAATAAGACTCTAAGGGTTGCAGAACCACCCGCCTCAATCGCTCGAGCGAGGTTGGCAGTTCAGGAGAAGGCCCCTTGAGCCAAAATGGCTACGTAGGGAAACGAGGAGGAGGAGGAGGAGGAGGAGGAGGAGGAGGAGGAGGTGGATGAAGAGGGGGAGGAGGAAGAAGGAGGAGGAACGGCAGGGCGTGTGAGCTTACATAGGTTCACGGTGTGGGCGTGCAGCTCTGGGCTCGGCCCCCCGCGGCACAGGCGGCGCTGCTGCTAGGCGGGGCGCCAATGTGCCCCGGGAATCCGGGGACTCCTTTTTTAACCAACAGTAACGCATTTCGTGTTCTTCGAGTTCCCAGAACTCCATTCCTGGGCATGATTTTGAATGCCCGGGCCCAACTGTAGGCCACTTCGTGTTCCTCGAGTTCCCAGAACTCCATTCCTGGGCATGATTTCGAATGCCCGGCCCCAACTGTAGGCCACTTCGTGTTCTTCGAGTTCCCAGAACTCCATACCTGGGCATGATTTTGAATGCCCAGAGCCAACTGTAGGCCACTTCGTGGTCTTCGAGTTCCCAGAACTCAACTCCTGGGCATGATTTTGGATGCCCGGAGCCAACTGTAGGCCACTTCGTGTTCTTCGAGTTCCCATAACTTAATTCCCCGGCCACATTTTGAATGCTGAGGCAAGCTGATGCTGATGCTGAGGCAGGCTGAGGCTGAGGCAGGCTGAGGCTGAGGCCGAGGCTGAAGACAGACTGAGGCTGAAGCTCATGCAGGCTGAGGCTGAGGCAGAGGCAGGCTGAAGCCGAGGCTGAGGCAGGTTGATGCTGAGGCAGGCTGAGGCTGAGGCTGAGGGCTGGGGCAGGCTGAGGCTGAGGCCGAGGCTGAGGGCAGACTGAGGCTGAGGCTGAAGCAGGCTGAGGCTGAGGCTGAGGCTGAGGCAGGCTGAGGCTGAGGCTGAGGCTGAGGCAGGCTGAGGCTGAAGCTGAGGGTGATGCAGGCTGAGGCTGAGGCAGGCTGAGGCTGAGGCAGGCTGAGGCTGAGGCTGAAGGCAGACTGAGGCTGAGGCTGAAGCAGGCTGAGGCTGAGGCTGAGGCAGACTGAGGCTGAGGCTGAGGCAGGCTGATGCTGAGGCAGGCTGAGGCTGTGGCTGAGGCTGATGCAGGCTGAGGCTGAGGCAGGCTGAGGCTGAGGCCGAGGCTGAAGGCAGATTGAGGCTGAGGCTCATGAAGGCTGAGGCTGAAGGCAGACTGAGGCTGAGGCTGAGGCAGGCTGATGCTGAGGCAGGCTGAGGCTGAGGCTGAGGCTGATGCAGGCTGATGCTGGGGCAGGCTGAGGCTGAGGCCGAGGCTGAAGGCAGACTGAGCCTGAGGCTAAAGCAGGCTGAGGCTGAGGCAGGCTGATACTGAGGCAGATGCTGAGGCAGGCTGAGGCTGAGGCTGAGGCAGACTGAGGCTGAGGCTGAGGCAGGCTGATGCTGAGGCAGGCTGAGGCTGTGGCTGAGGCTGATGCAGGCTGAGGCTGAGGCAGGCTGAGGCTGAGGCCGAGGCTGCAGGCAGACTGAGGCTGAGGCTGAAGCAGGCTGAGGCTGAGGCTGAGGCAGGCTGAGGCTCAGGCTGAGGCAGGCTGAGGCTGAGGCTGAGGCTGGGGCAGACTCAGGCTGAGACAGGCTGAGGCTGCGGCCGAGGCTGCATGCAGACTGAGGCTGAGGCTGAAGCAGGCTGAGGCTGAGGCTGAGGCTGAGGCAGGCTGAGGCTGAGGCTGATGCTGAGGCAGGCTGATGCTGAAGCAGGCTGAGGCTGAGGCTGAGGCTGATGCAGGCTGAGGCTGAGGCAGGCTGAGGCTGAGGCTGAGGCCGAGGCCGACGGCAGGCTGAGGCTGAGGCTGAAGCAGGCTGAGGCTGAGGCAGAGGCAGGCTGAGGCTGAGGCAGGCTGATGCTGAGGCAGGCTGAGGCTGAGGCTGAGGTTGATGCAGGGTGAGGCTGAGGCAGACTGAGGCTGAGGCCGAGGCTGAACGCAGACTGAGGCTGAGGCTGCAGGCAGACTGAGGCTGAGGCTGAAGCAGGCTGAGGCTGAGGCTGAGGCTGAGGCAGGCTGAGGCTGAGACTGAGGCAGGCTGATGCTGAAGCAGGCTGAGGCTGAGGCTGAGGCTGATGCAGGCTGAGGCTGAGGCAGGCTGAGGCTGAGGCCGAGGCCGACGGCAGGCTGAGGCTGAGGCTGAAGCAGGCTGAGGCTGAGGCTGAGGCAGGCTGAGGCTGAGGCAGGCTGATGCTGAGGCAGGCTGAGGCTGAGGCTGAGGTTGATGCAGGGTGAGGCTGAGGCAGGCTGAGGCTGAGGCCGAGGCTGAACGCAGACTGAGGCTGAGGCTGAAAGTGGCTGAGGCTGAGGCTGAGGCAGGCTGAGGCTGAAGCAAGCTGAGGCTGAGGCCGAGGCAGGCTGAGGCTGAGGCCGTGACTGCGACTGCCGTTGCCGCTGCGACTGTCATCGCGAATGTGACTACGACTGCGAGAACAGCAGAATTCTACAACTGGATTCCCATCTGAATCTTAAGGGGAATGCTTCCAGATATGTTCCTGCAATCTCTGTTAGGTTGTTTTGCCGGGATCATTGAATATGATCAGTCAAAACTAATTCTAAACAAACCCCTGGGCATTTTTTAAAATATATTTGAATATTCTTCCTGTGGGGGGACGTGCCCGACTCAACGCGTCGTTCAAAATACCAGACAGAAAGCTCAAGCCCCCCGGTAGCGCCGCAGTCGCTGGCGGCGCCGCAGCCGCCGCCGCCGTCGCCTGCCGCCGCCGCCCGCCGTTGCTATCCTCCATTTGTCGCCTCACTGTTTCTTCCAAATTGGTCCTCGTCATTGCCGTTCCTCTTGTCGCTCCTCCCCGTCCTCGTCCTCGCCCTCCGCTTTCTCACGCCCGTCCATAGCTCCATCTGCCCGAATACTTCTGCAGAGGCCACCTGCCATGCCAGCGCCAGCGCAAGAAAAGGCCGAACCGCACTTTGCAAATGCAGCTTCGCGCTGCCGGGGCTGGGCGCAATCGGCAACGCGCGCCGCAGCGGGGCGGCGCAAGCCGGATCCCTGAGCAGATGGCCCACAGACCTCGTGCACATGAAACGTGAGTAATGAAGATAACGAAGACTGAAGGAAGGACGGGGGCGAAGATCATGACAATTACGCTGCCGAGGAACCCCGCGCACTTATATTTTGGCTGGAGTGATGATAGCTGAAGTGAAGCATGTGTGACTGATGTTGGTGGGTTTTCCCTGCGCCCCCCTTATGGTGTCGAGAATGTGCCGCGCTTACTATGCCCTCCTGCGCACCCTCCACGGCGTCGAGAAGACGCCGCGCCTGCTTCGCCCTGGACGACCGGCTCGGATAGGGGCCGCGCTCAGAGACCACGCCCTGCGCACCCCCAGCGGCGTCGAGAATGTGCCGCGCCTGCTATGCCCTGGACGACCAGCTCGGATAGCGGCCGCTCTGCCCGCCTCGTGCACTCGCCGAGCCTTTGCTGGCGAGCCGCCGCCGCGTTCCCAGTCTGCTCCCTCTGATCTAAAAGCATTTCCCGTGGGAATCCGCCCGACGCAGGTTTCCGCAGGTATGCCATGAAACGCTTCCTCTTGCCGTCGTCGCTCGTGGCGGACTACTTCGCGTGGAGCGTATCAGGCCGCCAATTGTGGAGCTGGCGGCGGTGCGCATTAAATATAAACAGCGCCACTCCGTGGGCACATCTGCGCGAGTTCTCCAAGCTGGCCTCGCCACCCATCTGAGACATTGCGTTCTTCATCGCCAAACGCGGGGGTGCAAGGCGTCCATGGCAATTTTGGGCGGCATGTCTGCCGCGCGCAAATACCGCGGTTGCTGCCCTCAAACGGAATAACAAGCAAGACTGCGTGGAAGCGCGTGCACGCCGAAACGGCTTGAGCCAAGGTGTTTACAATTCTGGATAACATGCGGGCTCGCCTGACGCGTTTTGCGAGCACGAAACGGATGGCCCCCGCCCCCAGCGAAGCCTCTGTGCTGTCGAAGAAATGCCGCGCTTGTCGATCTTTGCGAGCCCGGAACGGATGACGCTCCCACCCCACAGTGCATCCCCTGTGGTGTCGAGGACCTGCCACACCTGCCACGCTTTGCGAGCCCGAAACAGAAAGCGCTCCCACCCCCCAGGGCATCCCCTGTGGTGTCGAGAAAATGCCAGGCCTGCCGCGCCTTGCGAGCCCGAAACGGATAGCGCTTCCACCCCCAGCGTGCCCCCTATGGTTGCGAGGAACTGCCACGCCTGCCACGCTTTGCGAGCCCGAAACGGATAGCGTTCCCACCCCCAGCTCACCCCCTGTGGTGTCGAGGATGTACCACGCCTGCCACGCTTTGCGAGCCCGAAACAGAAAGCGCTCCCACCCCCAGCGCATCCCCTGTGGTGTCGAGAAAATGCCAGGCCTGCCGCGCCTTGCGAGCCGGGAACGGATAGCGCTCCCATCCCCAGCGTGCCCCCTATGGTGTCGAGGAGCTGCCACGCCCGCCACGCTTTGCGAGCCCGAAACGGATAGCGCTCCCACCCCCAGCTCACCCCCTGTGGTGCCGAGGATGTACCACGCCTGCCACGCTTTGCGAGCCCGAAACGGATAGCGCTCCCACCCCCAGCTCACCCCATGTGGTTCCGAAGAGGTGTCACACCTGCTGCGCTTTGCGAGCCCGAAACGGATAGCGCTCCCACCCCCCAGGGCATCCCCTGTGGTGCAGATGAAATGCCACGCCTGCCACGCTGTGCGGGCCAGAAGCGCATAGCGCTCCCACCCCCAAGCTCACCCCCTGTGGTGTCGAGGAAATGCCAGGCCTGCCACGCTTTGCGAGCGCGAAACGGCTAGCGCTCCCACCCCCAGCTCACCCCCCTGCGGCGTCGAGAACGTGCCACACCTGCCACGCCTTGCGAGCCCGAGACGGGTAGCGCTCCCCCCCCAACACATCCCCTGTGGTGTCGAAAAAGTGCCACGCCTGCCACGGCTTGCGAGCCCTAAATGGATAACGCCCCCAGGCCCAGCTCACCCCCTGTGGTGTCGAGGAATTGCCACGCCTGCCGCGCCTTGCGAGCCCGAAACGAAAAGCCCCCCCCCAGCTCACCCCCAGTGGTGTCGAGGATGTGCCGCGCCTTGCGAACCCGAAACAGAAAACGCTCCCACCCCCAGCGCATCCCCTGTGGTGTCGAGGACCTGCCACACCTGCCACGCTTTGCGAGCCCGAAACAGAAAGCGCTCCCCCCCCCAGCGCATCCCCTGTGGTGTCGAGGAAATGCCAGGCCTAGCGCCTTGCGGGCCGGAAACGGATAGCGCTCTCATCCCCAGCGTGACCCCTATGGTGTCGAGGAACTGCCACGCCTGCCACGCTTTGCGGGCCCGAAACGGATAGCGCTCCCACCCCCAGCTCACCCCCTGTGGTGTCGAGGATGTGCCACGCCTGCCACGCTTTGCGAGCCCGAAAAACAGTTAGCGCCCCCACCCACTGCGCAGCCCCTGTGGATACGAGGAAGTGCCACGACGGCCACGCCTTGCGAGTCCGAAACGGATAGCGCTCCCACCCCCAGCTCACCCCCTGTGGTGTCGAGGATGCGCCACGCCTGCCACGCTTTGCGAGCCCGAAACGGATAGCGCTCCCACACTTCTGGGGTGTATGATGCAGTGAACACGCCAGGCGTGCACTAGCGTTGTATGGTGTATGGTGTGTGTGTGTGTGTGTGTGTGTGTGTGTGTGCGAATGTGGGCATGCGTGCGGCTGCATGTAGACGCGTGTCCGATGCACGTGCCGTGCATGTGTTGCGTGTGGGTGAAGGGAGGAAGGACGTGGAGGATGGGAGGAAGAAGGAGGGAGGGGAGGTGGGTGAGAAGGAGACGCGGGTGCGACGCGGCAGGGATGAAAACCAGAACCCCACGAAGCATGTGGGGAACTATCATGAATAGTCCGCTGACCCCCGTCCGCCAGGGGTGCGAAGGCCTTTGGCATGTTTGGCTGGCCCCCCCCCGCGGGGACTGAAACACCTGACATCCAAAGCGGGCGTACGAGCTCTTCGGCGCACTTTCCAAGGCCTCTCCAAATCGCCCCAAAGTGGCTCAAGATGGCCTCAAGATTGTCCAAGATGGTCCCAAGTCGGCTTCGAGACGGCCCGAGAGGCCCCGACGACGGCCCTAGATGGCAGCAGCAAGACTACGCGAAGAGACTACACGGGCGAACCTCTTTACTTGTCTCGTCGATTTTGTAATCTATTTTGCCTCATCGCCTTATCGTGCTTCCGACAGCCAAAACGGCCATGGATACCTCCAAGATAGCCTCCAGACTGCCCAACAGGCTGGGCCCTGGACGCAATCTCGAAGGCTGAACAATGGTTGGATCAGTGATGCCCTGTGCCCCAGATGCAGGAAACGCGTGAAGATCCCCTGCTCAAGTACTGGCTGTGTAAGTGCACCCTAGGTCATCCCATCTATGATGCATATGATTCCCCATGCTCCAGAGGCAATGACCCGGAATGAATTACAACTTGCGGGGTTGATCTACATAAGGTGGCTCGAGGTTGATTCACCCGTCCAGCAGGAGCGCTGGGACACCATGGGTATGAACGAGGGGGAGCCTTGTTGTCGTGTTCGAGGATGCCTCAGAAGACCCTGACTCCATAATCTCCTGTTCAGGAGAATGGGCCTCGCTGTGGCTGACATGTCCTCTTGTCACCCTGCTGGTACAGGTTCCGCTCTTTATGGGCCCTTGTTTGTGCAACAGCAAACTGAAGCTGACGTGTCTGGAACTTGCGATCATATCTATCCAAGGGCCAACCGTTTTCGCGTCGGGCAATGGCGCCGTGGTTGAAGGGAAGTGGTCGCAACAAATACCTTCACCCTGGAGAGCTATCGGAGGCTTCTTGAAGTAACGAGATAAGCAAACGCGCCCAATGATGGTTGTGTTGAATCGCTCTCATCTGGCGCCAAACGGAATTTTGAGGAGGAACATGCCTTCTCACACTGTGGTCGGGAATACGGTGGTGGACGATCTTTTGAGGACTGCTGCAGAGCGTGTGGGAGTACCGTAAAATCAGATAATGAAGGTGCTGGAGATCGAGAGCACACCTGGTCTGATACGGAAGGGGCTCATGAGAGCGAACTCAGACGCCATGAGTGCGAGCGGCAAGAAGCCTTGCAATCCTCACTCGTCCGAGCCTGCTGCTGCTCCTCCTCCTCCTCCTCCTCGTCTGAGGCCGCCGCCTCCGCCCGCTGCAGTCGCCCCCTCTACCCATCGGTCGGAAGAAGTAGGTAGAAACATGAAGTAGGAAGGCGCTTGAAGTAGATTGGGTTCTGGGAATCCAAAAACCCTACTTTCAACGACCGATGGGTACCTCAGCCCACCAGATCGACTCCTCGGGTGTTGTTCTTCGTCAGGTCGGGCGACCAGGACCAGGAGGCCAGGCTCCGACAGCTGCCCTCCAGTGCTAATCAGAGGCCACACAAGTGGTTGGTTCGTTCACGCTTCGCACACTGTGCTGTACAATGTTGTGAGTCGCAGGTGGTATTGCCGCAAATGCGGATTGGCCCGAGCAGATCCGCGACCCTCGCCAAGCCATGTTCGGAAACCCATCCCACGCCCAAGAGGCGGGAACATCTCGACAAGCTTTCTAGGGGTTCGAGGCCTAAGTAGTGTAGTTCTTGTGACGCTTTGCGTTTGAACCAGTTTCGATTCCGATTCCCCGCTCCCTGCCAATGCACTGCGCATGTCTACTTCGGTACAGTCCTCACAGCTTCGCGCCCCCCTACAGGGAGGCGGAGGGGAAGCAGGGGGTCGGGGACGAGGATGAGAATGATGATAACGACGAGGATGACAGTGTGGGCGAGGGGGTGATGATGATGATGGAAGGGTGGCCGAGGATGGATAATGCAGAGGTGTGTGGTCGGTCGTGGTCGTCGCCATCATCGCATGCCGCCGTTCGTCATCCGTCCTCCGAGGTCCGTCGTCGTTGTCGTCGTCGTCGTCGTCGCTCGTCGCCTCGTCGTTCGTCATTCGTCGTTGTCGTACTCATCGTCGTCGTCGACGTCAGTCCTCGTTCGTCGTCATCGTCGTCGTCGTCCGTCGTCCGTCGTCCGTCTTCAATCGTCCGTCGCCCGTCGTCCGTCGTCGTCGACGTCCGTCATCGTCGTCGTCGCCCGCCGTCCGTCGTCCGAGGACGATCATGGTGTGGTGGGCAGAAGATGCACCACCTCTGGAAGAAGAAATAACTCCATAAGCATAAACTTTCGGCGCTCCGCGCGGATTTCTTGGATCCGCGCTGGGCCCCCCCCTCCCTGGCGCGCGGAGCGCGCCAGGGGCGGCGCTGGAGGCGGCGCCGAGGGGGGCCCAGCGCGGATCCAAGAAATCTGTGCGCAGCGCCAAAAGTTTATGCTTATAGCGTTTTACTCTCCTTCGCGCCTCGGCAAAGACCACGCCGTCGACGCCGTCGTCTCTGCCGCCGCCGCTGCCGCCGCCGTGGTCGCCGGCCTGCCGTCGTCGGCGTGCGGGGCGGCCCCCCCGAGAGCCGACGCCGCGAAAAAAAAAAAAAAATATATATATATATATATATATATATATATATATACGGCAGCACCGTGAGGGATTCACGGCTGGAGCCCCACACGACGGCTTTCTGCAAGATCTTCCGAGCCAGATCTGTTTGTGGTGGTCCCAGGGCCGCCCGGTGTGCAATCAAAAATGCGGCGCCCGGATCTCATGGACAGCGCGGCAGGGGTGACCGTGGCGCTGCCCCCTCGAGAGCGTTCAAGAGGAGGTTCGCAGATCATCGCCCAAGGCACGTGTGCGGGCGAGCGGGGGACCAGGGGACGCGTTGGAAGAACATGAAGAGGAATAATAACAATAATAATTACAATAAGTGAAAATAATGACAATAATGCTAATCAGAAGAAGATGAAGAAGAAGAGGGCGCCATGATGTTCGGGGAGACATCTTGGCCCAGGCCATGGTATCCACCCCCTCCCTGAGTCCTCATCCCCCTCTAGGCCGCCCCCGAACCCCGTCTCCCCCACGTCCCCGCGGGGGGGGGGACGGGGGTAGAGGCCTACCGAGTGCAGTCCGAGTAGATGAGGTCGGGGGATTGCGCCGCATTGCCGATGCATCGCCCATGCATCAGCGATGCTGACGTGAAGAAGGACGGGCTCCATATCGAGCGTTGCGTTCCCCCGACCCCATCTACTCTTAGGTCGGGCATGTCCTCCTATAGGCGGATTTCGGAAGAAATGCAAGACCGATTCAAAAACATCAGTAATAGTCAAAACAAAGCACGAAACATCCTCACCAAACAGATCTGTAACTATTCTTGGATATTCCTCCTGTAGGGGGACATGCTCGACTTCAATCTACTCGGACCACGTCGAGCGTTGCGGAGGCCATGCGCTCCGGATCGCCTCCTGCCCCCCCCCCGCCCTCCCTCACTGCGCCGTGGCGGAAGGGAGGGGGCGGCGTTGGGGGGAGGGAGGGTGGGGCTGAGGAGGAGTAGGAGGAGGAGGAGGGGAGGAGGAGAAGGAGGAGGAAGAGGCGTAGAATGCGGATAACCACATTTGGGAGGCCCAGGGTGACAAGTGGAGGAAGAGGAGGAGGAGGAGGAGGAGGAGGAGGAGGAGGAGGAGGAGGAGGCGGAGGCGGAGGAGGAGGGCGGAGGAGGAGGAGGAGGAGGAGGTGGATGAGCAGGCGGAAGAGGAGGTGGAGGAGCAGGCGGAGGAGGAAGAGGCGGAGAATGCGGAGGACCGCATATGGGAGGCCCAGGGTGACAAGAGGAGGAGGAGCAGGAGGAGGAGGGGGAGGAGGGGAAGGAGGCGGAGGAGGAGGAGGAAGAGGAGGAGAATGAGGAGGAGGCGGAGGCGGAGGAGGTGGAGGAGGATCACATCTGGGGGGCCCAGAGGAACAAGAGGAGGAGGAGGCGGCGCAGGAGGAGGAGGAGGAGGTGGAGGAGGAGGAGCAGGCGGAAGAGGTGGTGGAGCAGGCGGAGGAGGAGGAGGAGGAGGAGGAGGAGGAGGAGGAGGAGGAGGAGGAGGATGAAGAGAAGGAGGAGGCTGAGGAGGAGGTGGAGGAGGAGGAGGCAAAAGAGGTGGAGGAGGACCACATCTGGGAGGCCCAGAGGGACGAGAGGAAGTGCGCGGCGAGCGGGCGCGGCCCGAGGCGGCGTGCGCGCCCTCTGGCAGCAGCTCCCCCCAGCGCAGGGCCCTGGCGGAGGCGTGCAGCCCAGCGGGAGGGGGCGGAGGCGAGCACGAGCCGTCTCTTCGCAGTCGGGCGGCCTTCGCCGACGCCCCTCCAAAAACCAGTCCACAAGGAACCTTCCACAGGAAACCCAACCCTGAGACACCAGGAAGTCCATGGATTTTTGTGAGGGAGCGTCACGTTGTCCACAGCAATTTCATCGCAACCCACGAAACCCAGGGCACCCTGGAGGCGACCAGGGTGTTTCTTGGCATGGGTCCCCACTGTATCTCCTCCTGCCCTGATCTTACCTCCTGCCCCCTCGTATCTCCTCCTACCTCTTCCCCGCGCGCGCACGCGACCGCGCGGAAACGCGCGCACGCGCGCGCACACGCGCGCACGCACAGACACTCTGTATCATGACAATGACAACTTTCCAGATCTTGCATGATTGCGCTGTCTGCTTAGGTCACAGCCAAGCAAGCGCACAATGCGTGTGAAACCTGAGCGCCGGGGGGGCTCGTAGTTCCGGGGGCTATAGGGGGGTGCCTGTAGTCCTGGGGGGGGGCCTGTAGTCTGGGGGGGTACTTGTAGTCCGGGAGGGGGGGTGCCTGTAGTCCGGGGGGGGGTGCCTGTAGTCCGGAGGGGGGGTGCCTGTAGTCCGGGGGGGGTGCTTGTAGTCCGGGGGGTACCTGTAGTCCGGGGCCCGAAAACTGTTGAGGGACACAGAGTATTCGGCGTCCGCGCCGCCTCCCCCTCCACCACCTTGGCTCAGGTGCTTGTTCAAGGTCGCACGGCGCTTCAGCTTCTCCAGCACCTCCTCGTCGGCCTTCCTCGCTGTCGCGGTCCCCGTCGAGGCGCAGGTGCTCCTCGGCCAGGCTCCAGTCGACCTTGGACTTCCACTTGCCCCCATTATGCGCCTTGGGGCGCTGCCAGTCGGCGCGGCGCTGCACCCGCTCGTAGGCCTTCCAGATCGAGTAGAGCCGCAGGCAAGTCAGCTCGGACGCCTGACTGTTGATCAGCGCGTCCTGCTCGCCCGAGCTCATCACGCGGTCCAAGACCATGGCCAGCATGTTCACCTCGTTCGCCGCCGAGGCGCCCTGCAACTCCTTGGCACGCAACCACTCCTGCGTCTCGACGCGGGCGGTCCGACCCCCACGGTAGAGCTTCGCCAGCACCGTGGGCGCCACCCTCGTCTTTGCGCCCCCCACCTGAGCTCCTGCGGCGGGCCTGCACTGCTGCGGCACGTTCAGCAGGCTATCCTTCGGGTTGGTGGCCTCCAGCCTCAGCTGCACGATCTGATCTTTCAGCGGGTCGTCGAACTCCCCGCCAGTATTGTCCGACGAGCCGCTGCTGCCACTGCTGCTCACGGGCGTCGGTGGTGAGCCCGCGGCCGCCTTGGCGGAGTCACGCTGGGCACCGCCCTCCTGCTCGTCCAGCTTCCTGATTAACGCGTCGATGTCCCCTGCGCTGGGCTCACCGCTGCCTGCCCCCCGCCCCCGAGTGGGCTATCCTCGCGCCGCGTCTCGAGGGGGGGGGCGCCCGGGCGGGCGGCGGCGCGGGGGGCCTGGCGGCGCTGTCCTCGCGGATCTTATCCTGCAGGTCGGTCATCGCAGACGCCAGCTCGGCCTGGCCCCTCGCGAGCTCGGTGAAGAGAGCCTTAGCATCGAGCTCGTCGTCGGTGTCACTCAGATCCCGTCCGCCGATCACTGCCGTAGCGCCCGTCTCGCTCTCCGTGTCACTGTCCGAGTTGTCGCCCTGGCCCTCGCCGCCGCCACTAGAGTGCAGCCAGAGCCCGTGCAAGTCCTCGAAAGCGTCGAAACCGACCTCAGCCGCGTGGCATGCACTGCTCAGCCACGATCCCAGCTCCAGGTAGCGCCGCGCGCGCCAGCCCAGAAAAGCAAGCGAACCCCAGGCCCCCACCGCACGGTGGCTCCAGCCCGCCACCAGGACCGCGGAGAGACCCCTGGACACCCACCCAGCCATCTGCGTCTTGGAGCTCGGCTTGCGCTTCCTCTTCTCGGGCTTGGGCTTCTCTGCGCGGGCCGCCGCCCCCTTCGTCTCTGATCTGGCTACCAGGCGCTCCGACGCGATGAGGGCGGCATCCCTCTGCTTCTCCGTCAGCCCTGGGCGCTCTGTCCACGCGATGCCCTGCTTCGGCTTCGCGAGGGCGAACTTGCGATCCCGCAGATTCACGATGATCACCCTCTGCGTCGGGCCCGCCGCGGCCAAGGTCGTGCTCTTCGCGCCCCCGACCATGCTGATCAAGAGCAGCACCGCCCCCGTCGGCTTCGTCTGCGACTGGGGGCACACGCGTTTCCAGCGCGCCCATGGCGCCATGCAGCTCCCCCGCGAGCTGTGGTGCAGCTCGAACTCGGCCCTGTTCCCTGCTCCTCGAAGAGCGGCTTGCTGTCGAGCTCCTCCTCGCCTTCGCCCCCGGGCCGGAGGGGGGGGCGATCGCCCCCCGCTCGCTGGCGACCGCTGCCAGCGCCAGGGCCCAACTGAGGGGCCCAGCGCGCGCCGTGGCGGCTCGCCGCCGGTGCCGCGCCCTCGGCCGCCGGCGTCGCCCAGGCCCTCGGGGGCCTGATCGCCAATGCCCCGCGGCCAGGCCGCACGCCTGCAAGGCTGGGCGCCCCTGGGCTCGACGAAGGCGGGGCTGCCCGCCGCTCGAACCCTTCGAGCCGACACTGCGGCCAGATACAAGGTAAACTGGGTGACGATTTCGGCGGCTAGAACATTAACGATGCCACTGTAAAAGTGCGCGTGGAAAACGCGTACCGCTGCGGACAAACGTCCAGACCTAGCTCGGGCCAGGTGGGCGAGGCCGTGGCAACTGGATTGTGGCGTCGACTTCTCGCTATCGGTCTTGGATGCTTGCTCGCGCGGGGTCCGTGCTGATGCTCGAACGTCGTCCAAGTGGCGCCATGTCATGTATTTCGGCTGTATTTTCGGATGTGTTGTTGTGGGCGGTCGGTGGAGGTGTGGTCTGGATTGGCGCACAGTTGTGTTGATCTCGTCGTCCTGGCGCTCGTGTTGGCCACCCTAATGTCTCTGTCCGCGCTGGCGTGGATTGAGATCTAGTCAACACTGCAACACTCGCCATGTCCACCTTGTTTGGTCGTGTTTTGAAGCTCTTGGGGCTATTCGCTATTTCTTCCGCTTGCGCAGCGTCGCCCGCCTGTCGATATGATGGGACGGGCCTCCTGAAGTATTCAGCGCGTCGTGTGGCGCGTTGAACGCATTCGACCCAACATTCCATCGGATCTGCGTTGGTGTTGTCCGTGCCGCCCTCGCTGTGCCGGTCAGGCGGTGCTGGTGCGTCGCGCTCCGAAAGGTTGCTGTCCCCGTCGTCCCTGGTGCTATTTGCGCAAGGGTCGTGTGCTGGAGCATCGTTGCGCGTGGCATCGAAAGCCGTAATTCCCTGACTCCTGTCGGGATGAGCTGGGTTCGTTGTGCGTCGCCGCGGTGTCATGACTATGATGCGAACTACGCGTCCCTGTGTCCGTCGCAGGTGCTGCTGGAGGGGCTCCGTGAGCGTCTACATCTCTGCTGCATAGAATAAAGCCGTCGCGCTTACTATGTTTTTGAGCAGTGGTAGGATCGAGATTACTGGCCAGCTCCTGTTTGTGAGAAGCGACACGGCCTATGCAAACCTTGTGCGGTGGAAACTTGTTTTGTCCGTCGGGCTGCGGAAGCTGATCAGTTGGCCGAGGTACTAGAAACTGACCCTGTTGGGAATGATCTTGACAGCCATATCTTGGACACGCACTGTGCGTGAGGTCGCCTTTCCAATCCGTTTCGTCTGGTTGCTTCGTACTTTGGCCTTGCTCGGGTGACATGGGGCGAGGGAGGACGAGGAGGACCACGGAGGACGGGGCGATTAATGATAATAGTAACCCAAGATGGATCGACACTGCTGCAGGCCACCCTCCCGTCTTGACCCTGCCCCTCTTTATCCCAAACGAGCAACTCATTCTGCTACGGGCAACGCGCCCCCGAGAAACGCATGCTGAACATCTGAACCAAAAGAAGAATATGTATAGCTACTGTCCGTCCACCTACTAGAAGCGCAAACATACAGTCAATGTAACCCAAGTGGACTGCAGACGATGACACCCCTTCTGTATCCCACTTCCTCCTCCGGACCATGGGCTGCTTCTTATCTGGTGGGCTCAAACATGGGAGGCAGACTTTCTTTCAAGACCAGTCAACTGCTGGGGCCTCGAGACATACAGGCGGCCACGGCTAGCCAATTCAGTAAGGCGCAACGCGCGATGGACAGCATGGCTCAGAATGGCGGTACGTGAGCGGGAGACTTGAGCGTAACGTGCCACGAGTGCGGCCGCGTCCTCGTGGGACCTCTTGGGGGCTTCCTGGGGGCCTCTTGAAGTTTCTTGAGGTCTCTTGGGGTCTTTTCGGGAGCGTCTTTGGTCCTTCTGGGAGCCTGTTGAGGACGATCTCGAAGCGTCAGCAGCCCACCTCAGGCGAAAAGGTGAGTAGGCAAACGTCACTCACTTCCTTTGGGTTTTCCTTTGTGGGGTGTCGGATTTGTCCTCGAGGGCCTCCTGGGGCCCTCTGGGGCTGTCTTGAGTATCTCTCGATGCGTCTGGAGGCTCTCTTGAGCCGTCTGAGACCACTGGAGGTCGTCGTGGGGGCAACTCGGGGCCCTCTCAGGAACGCGCTTGTTCCCCCGGGCTCCCTTGGGCTGGTCTGGACCCCCTCGGGAACGCGCTGGGCCCCCTGGCCTCCCATTTGTGGTCGGTGTCCCGGCCCTGGGGCCCCTGGCGGGGGGCCCTGGGGCCCTGGCGGGGTTCCCCCTTGATAGATGGTGTGTGTGTATAGATGTATATACAGATGTCGGCATATGTGTATACATAGATATGCACGTATATATACACATACATACATACACATCCATCCATCCATCCATCCATCCATCCATCCATCCATCCATCCATCCATTCATCCACATACACATACACATACCCATACATGCACACATACACACCTAAACACCGACCTATCTACCTACCTACCTACCTACCGACCGACCGACCGACCTACCTACCTACCTACAAACATACATACGCACACGTACATGCACACATACATTCAGCTATGCCTACAACCATAAACATATGCATGCTTACATACACACATACAAACATGCACACACATACACAAACACACATACACACATTCGAGCATACATGCATACGTACGTATTTACATACACACATACGTACATACACATACACATACATTTACATATACATACACTTATGCCTGTACATATGCATACAAACATAGAAACATGCTTGCACACACTCATTAGTACATGGGACACGCATGCATTCATAACCACATACATACGTACACGCATGAACGCATGCACATGAACAAACATAACCACGTCCACGCACACCAACATACATGCTTACACACATACATACACCCACGTACATGAACACATATACATACATGCACACACACCTACACACGTACATACACACCTACATACATACATGCATACTACACACATACACACATACATACATACATACATACATACATACATGCATACATGCATGCATGCATGCATGCATACATACACACTTACGCCTATACACGTACATGAACACATACATGTATGCATATATACATATATATATATACACATCCAAATTTTCATACATGCATACATTCATCCGCACAAATACAGAAACACATGCATGCATGCATGCATACACATTTATTTACATATATATCCGCCGCCCACCTTGTGGGGCCATCAGGCTGCAAAGTTTAGGTTTCAGACCCCCGCGCCAGTTCCAGTTTCCAGTCTCCACTGTTACTACCCTGCTGTCTGCTTCCTATTGTAAATTGTTGAAGCCCGCGCGAGGTGGGGAGGCTGAAAAGCGTCCGGTTCCCTTCCCTGAGTCGCGCGCTCAGAAAGCCTGCGGGGCTGTGCGACATTTAAAGATAAATGAGTTCCGCGCTCCCGACGCAATAACCCCTTGTAAATTGCGCTGCATTCGCGCCCCCGAGGCCACGATCCCTGGCAAATTGCGCCGCATTCGCGTCACCGAAGCCACGCTCCCTGGTAAAATGCACCGTGTTCGCGCCCACGAGGCCACGCTCTCCCGCAAACTACGCTACGTTCGCGCCTCTGGGGCCGCGATCCCCTGTGGATGACGCCACGTTCGCGCTCCCGACGCCACGATCCCTCGTAAAACTACGCCGACCTCGCAGGCCACGATCTCATGCAAATTGCACCACATTCGCGTCCCGACGCCACGATCCTTCGTAAACTACGCCGACCTCGCAGGCCACGATCTCATGCAACTTGCACCACGTTCGCGTCCCGAAGCCACGATCCCTCGTAAAATACGCCATGCTCGCGCCTCTGAGGCCGCGATCTCCCGTACATGACGCTACGTTGGTGCCTCTGGGGCGACGATCCACCGTACATTACGCCACAGCTGCGCTCCCAGACGCAACGATCCCTCATACAATAAGCAATGCTTGCATCCCCGAAGGCAGCAACCCTCGCAAATTTCATAATTCTTGCGTATCCGAAACCATCAGACATTATACAATATTCGGTCCCCGGAACTATTCGCACCTTGCAAATTACGCAATTATTGTGCCCCCGAGGCAACACATCCTCGTAAATTTTGTGCCTCCGGAGGCAACATACCCTCGTAAAGTATGAAATCTTCGCGTCCCCGAAACACCCTTCGCAACTTTCGCAAGATTCGCGTCCCCGAGGCCACAAACCCTCGCAAAGTGCTCCATAGTTGCGTCCACGAAGCCATAATCGTTTGTATATTAATTACTAAATGTTCGCCCCGCCGAGGCCACAATCCCGAGCGAATCGCCCAACTCTTGCGTCCCCGAGGCAACAGACCGACGTAAAGAAGCGAAGAATGCTCCAAGGCGCCCGAAGATGATTCCAAGACGGCCCAAGAGGGCCCCAAGTGGCTCCAAGAGCGCTCCAAGAGACCTCCCGAGAGAGCCCAAGAGGCCAACATCGTCGATGTTACAAGAGTTGTTGAAGGAGTTTGGGGTTCTCGCATTTTCGGCTTTCGGGCCCTCTAAGATGGCTCAAGGAGCTCCCAAGATCGCCCCAAGGCAGCCCAAGACGCCTTCAAGCGTGCCCCAAGACGGCCCGAGAGGGCGCCCAAACGGGCCAAGAAGCTGTCCGAGAAGCCCCCAGGAGGCCCCAAGTGGCGCCCAAGACGCTCGGAGAGGCCCCCAAGAGGCCCACAATATGCCCTACGAGGCCCCAAGAGGCTCCCAAGAGGCGCCGAAAACGCCTCCAAGGGACCCCCGAGAGGCTCCCCACGATACCCCAACACATATACAAGAGGCCTCAGATCCGCAACCCAGACACGGTGGCGGAATGAGCCGAAGGCCACTCGGATAACGCCAACGTCCCAATATGCGCTGATGATTCCTATCCGATCCCGCGCGATGTTTTCAGATGCGCCAGCGCAGCGCCGAAACGCACAGACGCGACTCTGACATATCCCATAGAGGGGGCTAGCGGCAGGGGGCGACGCCCTTGCGGATATATGCATGTGTGTAAACGAAAGTGTGTATGGGTACATCTATGCATACATATAGATACACGTGCCTATACATCTCTCTATATGTATGTTGATGAATATATGTATACATATACATATATATATATATATATATGTATATATATATATATTATATATATATATTATATATATATATATATATATATATACATACCCACAACATACACACATGACGGGGAACCGGGTCCAGGGGCTGGGGGCGGGGACCACGACCGCAAATGTGGGGCCCGGCGCGCCGGGAGCCCTGCTGGAGCGCTGGGGGCCGTCCAAGATCGCCCGACGATGACTTCGGAACGCTCGACAACTCGATCCGATGGCTCCGGATGCCTTTCAAGACGACTCCCATGACGCCAAGAAGGCCCCCGAAGGCCCCGAAGACGCCCCAAGAGGCACCCCGAGAGAGGCCCAATAAGCAAAAATCGTCGATTTCCTACAGGAGAACTCATGTTTTTTGGCGTGTTCGCCTTTTGGGCTTCCGCTGTGTCCAAAACGGCCCAAGAGGCACCCAAGCCGGTCGAGGATGCCCCCAAGAGGGCCCTAAGACGGCCCACGAAGGGGCCAAGACGGCCCACGAGGCGCCCAAACCGCCCAAGATAGCCCCAAGGCGGCGCCCAAGACGGGGACGAGGAACCGGAAATTCGCGCCTTTTGGCCCAAGAGACCCCCAGAAGACCCCGAGAGGCTCCAAGAAGCGCCCAAGAAGCCCCAAGAGGCCCCCATTAGACCCGAAAAAACACCAAAAGAGGCCCCGAAGACGCCCCAAGAGGCACCCCAATAGAGCCCCAAATAAGCAACGATTGTCGATTTCCTTCCGGAAAACTTATGTTTTTGGCGTGTTCGCCTTTTGGGTTGAGGGCTCCAAGACGGCCCACGAGGGGGCCAAGACAGCCAAACAGACGACTAAACCGCCCAAGAACGCCCCCCCAGGAGCCCAAGAGGCCTTTCCGGGGAGCCTCCACAGCGCCTCAGGAGAGCCCAAGACGCCTCCCAGGAGCCCCCAGAATGCGAAAGGATGGTCCAAGACGCTCCCAAGCAGCCCAAGTCAGCCTTCCGACGGCTCTCGAGGCTCCCAGGTGGCCTCCGAGAGACCCCAAGAGAGGTCCGAGAGGCGTCCCGGGACGGCCCGAAGAGGCCCAAATCGTTGATTTCCGGTTGTTTTTTCAACGTTTTTGGCTTTTCGCGTTTTCGAGCTTCCAGTGGTCCAAGAGCGCCGAAGAGGCTCCCAAGACCGCCCCAAGACCACCCAAGAGACCCTCAGCACGGCCCCAGGACGAGCCAAAAAGGCTCCAAGACTGCCGAAGAGGCGCCCAGGACAGCCCCAGACCACCCCAGAACAGGCCCCAAATGGGCCCAAGAGCGGGAGCAGGAGGTTTCCAGAGACCTCCGAGAGGCCTCCGGGACACCTTAGAGGCCCTCAACAAACCCCCGATCCTTGAGAGGCCAAAAAGACCCCGACGAGGCTCCAAGAACAGCCCAAGAGAGCTGCGAGAGCCGTCCCGAGAGAGCCCACAGAGGATAAAATCGTTGATCTCCCATGGTTTTTCTAAGAATTTTCGCCTTCTCAAGTTTTCCCGCTTCCAACCCTCGAACATCGAGAAGAAATAACAACTACCCTGGCGACATACCCAACCCCTGCGCAATGCGGGGCATGAGTAGCTTGGGCGACTTCATAGGGGGGTGATGACGAGACATGGACGTATGTATTTCTGCGACTAGCATTGAGGAGGTCCCATTTGACCCCGCCGCGGGGCCCCACTATGCTGGCCCCCCTAGCAGGCCTCGAAAGTGGCGAGAGTTTCACAGATCGCAGCCCCCCAAGGATGGCGAGGTCTAATTTGAATCTGCGTAGTACGTCACTATGCTGGAACCCGCAGCAAGCTTCGAAAGTGGCGGCAGTTTCACAGATCGCAGCCCCCAGGGCTGGCGAGGTCTAAGTTGTATTAGCGTAGGACGTCACTGTGCCGGACTCCAGCACTCGAAAGTGGCGACAGTTTCACAGATCGCAGCCCCCCAGGGATGGCGAGGTCTAGTCTGAATCTGCGTAGGACGTCATTATGCTGGACCCCGCAGCAGCCCTCGAAAGTGGCGACAGTTTCGCTGATCGCAACCCCCCAGTGATGGCGAGGTCTAATTTGAATTTGCGTAGCACGTCACTGTGCTAGACCCCCCAGCAGCCTTCGAAAGTGGTGACAGTTTCACAGATCGCGGCCCCCCAGGGATGGCGAGGTCAAATCGGAATCTGCGTAGGACGTCACTGTGTTGGACCCCCCATGGCGACAGTTTCACATAGGACGTCACTGTGTTGGAACCCCCCAGCAGCCCTCGGAAGTGGCAACCGTTTCACAGATCGCGGGTTCCCAGAAATGGCGAGGTCGAATTGGAATCCGCGTAGGACGTCACTGTGCTGGAACCCCCGAGCAACACTCGAAAATGGCGACAATTTCATAAATCGCAACCCCCAAGGATGGCGAGGTCTAATCTGAATCCGCGTAGGACGTCACCGTGCTGGACTCCCCCAGCAGCACTCGAAAGTGGCGGCAGTTTCACAGATCGCCGCCCCCCAAGGATGGCGAGGTCTAATTTGAATTTGCGTAGCACGTCACTGTGCTGGACCCCCCAGCAGCCTTCGAAAGTGGCGACAGTTTCACAGATCGCAGACTCCCAGGGATGGCGAGGTGTAGTCTGAATCTGCGGCGGGTACCCACTCTGTTGGCCTCCTCAGCAGCCCTCGAATGCGGCGACAGTTTCACAGATCGCAGCCGGCAGGGATGGCGAGGTCTAGTCTGAATCTGCGGCGGGTGCCCACTCTGTTGGCCTCCCCTGCAGCCCTCGAAAGTGGCGACAATTTCACAAATCGCAGCCCCCCAAGGATGGCGAGGTCTAGTCTGAATCTGCGGCGGGTACCCACTCTGTTGGCCTCCCCCAGCAGCCCTCGAAAGTGGCGACAATTTCACACATCGCAGCCCCCAAGGATGGCGAGGTCTAATCTGAATCTGCGGCGGGTACCCACTCTGTTGGCCTCTACAGCAGCCCTCGAAATTGGCGGCAGTTTCACAGATCGCAGCCCCCCAAGGATGGCGAGGTCTAATTTGAATTTGCGGCGGGTGCCCACTTCGTTGGCCTCCCCAGCAGCCCTCGAAAAAGGCGGCAGTTTCGCAGATCGCAGCCCCCCCGGGATGGCGAGGTCTAATTTGAATCTGCGGCGGTTGCCCACTCTGTTGGCCTCCCCAGCAGCCCCCGAAAGCGGCGACAGTTTCAAAGATCACAGCCCCCAAGGGATGGCGAGGTCTAGTCTGAATCTGCGGCAGGTACCCACTCTGTTGGCCTCCCCAGCAGCCCTCGAAAGGGGCGACAGTTTCGCGGATCGCAGCCCCCCAGGGATGGCGAGGTCTAATTTGAATTTGCGGTGGGTACCCGCTCTGCCTGGCCTCCCCAGCAGCCCTCGAAAGTGGCGACAGTTTCGCAGATCGCAGCCCCCCAGGGATGGCGAGGTCTAATTCTGATCTGCGGTGGGTACCCACTCTGCTGGCCTCCCCAGCAGTCCTCGAAAGTGGCGACAGTTTCTCTGATCGCAGCCTCCCAGGGATGGCCAGGTTCGCGCAAGGCAAGAGGAGACAAGAGAAAAGCGAGAGGCGAGAAGCGGGAGGAGGACTGGAGACCGCAGTGCTTTATTCAAAAGGAATACCCAACCAAGGAGGGTTGGGACAAATAGTTGCCAGAATTCCCTCTTGTTTTACACATGAGACTCCGACTCGGAGATCCCGCACATCCCCTGACATCTATGGGAAACGCCAATTCCTGTAGCTGTGCGACCCAAACGAACTGCGAATCGACCTCTGGTAATATGATATTATAATAGGTTTGACACACGTGGCACATATAGGGGCGTATACGAATTTCGTTGTACACGTACACAATCACACTCAAACCTACGACGCCGACGCCTCAGGAGAGGGCGCCGACGCCTTAGAACAGGGAGAGACGGGGGAGGGAAAGGGAGGGAGGGAGGGAGGAGGAGGGAGGCGGAGGAGAGGATGAGGAGGAGAGGCGACGGAGAAAGGAAAGGGGGAGGAGGAGGAGGAGGGGAGGAGAGGAGGAGGGAAGGCGAGGAGGATTATGATGATGAGGAGGAGGAGGAGGAGGAGGAGGAGGAGGAGGAGGAGGAGGAAGAAGATGATCAGGAGAAATAGGACGGAGAGGAAGAGAGGATGATGCGTGTCCTCGAATCCTCGAGGGAGGCGGAGGAGCAGAGGAGGAGGGGAGGACTGGGGGGAGAGGAGGAGAGGAGGAGGAGGGGAGGAGGAGGAGGAGGAGGAGGAGGAGGAGGAGGAGGAGGAACGCGCGAGGACTCGCGAGGACGCGAGGACCATTTCCACCATCGGCACCATCCCCACCCGCCAGTTTTCGAGCTGAGCCCAGCCGTGGCGAACCGTCGATCGATCGTCGGGTCATCGGGTCATCCGTCGTGGAAATCGAGGCGGACCCGGACCCAGCGGTGGCGACGCGACGAACATGGTCCTCGCGTCCTCGCGGTCCCTCCTCCTTCCTTCCCACTCACCATCCTCATCCTCATCATCCACGTCCACTTCGCCATCTCCCGCATCCAACCTCTTCCTCCTCTCCTCCTCATCCTCCTCCTCATCCTCATCTTCCTTCTCCACATCCTCCCTCATCTCATACATACACTCCTACACCGCTTCGTATCGCCTCGCATTTTTTAGTCATCCTGAGTCATCCTCGTCTCCTCGTCCTCCTCAGCTCCGTCAGTCATCCTCGTCATCCTTATTCCCCTTCGTCCTCGTCCTCCCTTTCTCCACCCCCCCATCTCATACTTCCGTCATCCCCTCCTCCGCTTGCTCATCCTCATCCTGATCCTCAGCCTAGCCCCCCACTCCGCGCGCGCGCTTTCGCGCGCGCGTGCCCCGGCGCGGGCTCGAGCGGCCCTCCAGCCCCAGCCCTCCGCGGCGGGCGCGGCGCCCGCCAGGCCCGCGGCCGTCCTCGCGGCGGGGGGTTGGGAGGGGAGCTATGAGAATGAGAGCACGACCACGAGGAGGGGGAGGGGGGAGAGGATGAGGAGAGGATGCGGCGGAAAGGAGGATGAGGAAAGGAGGAGGATGAGGATGAGGAAAGAATGAGGAATGCGGAGGTGTGGGACAGTGGAGGATGATGGGGATGACGACGACGACGAAGGATCATGTGCACTCCTCAGGACACGAGGACGGGAGGGGAGGAGGAAGCGAAGGCGGAGGAGGGAGGAGGAGGACGACGACGAGGGACGAGGACGAGGAGACGAGGACGAGGAGTAGGACGAGGAGCGAGTCGCCTCCGAGTCACCAAGTCATCCTCCATTCCTCCATCATTATCCTCTCCTCACTCTCCTCATCAATCATCCAACTCAGTCCTCCGAGTCATCCGCTCCTCATCTCATCCGCCCCCCCCTCCTCCTCCTCCTCATGCTCGTCATCCCCCCCCTCATGCCCTCATCCGCCTCCTCGCCCTCCTCTTCCGCGTATTCCTCCTCATCTCCTCATCCCCTCCTCCGCGCCATTCCTCGTCCCATCTTCCCTCTGACTCATCCTGATTCCCCAGCCTCCTGGCGCATTCTGCATTCTGCCTCTCTCCTGTCACCCTACCCTACCGTTCCCGCCATCGCCCCCTCATCCCTCGCGCCCCCTACCCCCTACCCTACCCCTTCCACCCCCTCCCCCGACACAGTCGTTCTTTCTCAGTCCCTCCTTCTCGCCGCCACATCCTCTCATACTCTCATCCCTCCTAGGCTCTGAGGTCCGTCGACCAATCCTGTCCCCTGGCGGAAGGCACGGCGGAAGGTCGGGGCGCAGACGAGGCGCGCACCCCAAACGCCTGAGAGGCGAACAGCAGCCGCCGCCCGGCGACTCCACCACAGACGGGGCTGACTGCGCCACGAAGCAAAACACCGTGGGACTGGGACCGTGGTCGTGGTGGCTGCCTCGACTCCCCGACTCCCACCCTCCTACCCTCCTCCTCCTCCTCCTCCTCCTCCTCCTCCTCCTCCTCCTGTCCTTTCATTCCCCCTATGGACCTCGCGCTCCTCGCCATCTCGTCCTGAGCCCACGGGCCCGCGGGCAGGTGACGCGCGCGCGGCCGTGCTGCCAGCCCCGACTGGCACAGCCCGCACCGCACTGCGTCATTGTGAATTTCGAATCGCACGAATTCGCTACATCACTAAACTCTTGCTGTTTGACAAACCGTCCTCCTCGACTCCTCGACTCGCCGACTCGCTGTGACTCGTCGTGTTCGTATTCCTCGTCGGTGCTGTCGGCGTCGAGTCGGAGGGTCGAGGGGTTGGCCGCCCAGGCCAATGCGGGAGGCCCCCAGGCCAACCTAAACTCGCGGCCAACAGTCGCCAGTCGCCAATCCACCCGACCGCGCGGGGCGGGTCGAGTGGCGGCGGCGTCACGTCGTCGTCGCGTCGTCGTCATCTCGTCGTCGTCGCAGTCGTCGTATCGTCGCATCGTCGTCTCGTCGTCTCGCAAGTCGCGCCGTCGAGCACTCGAGCACTCGAGCACTCGAGCAGCTCGAGCAGCTCGAGCAGCTCGAGCAGCTGGGCAGCGGGCGGGCAAGCAGGCAAGCACTCACTCACTCACTCACGCAAGTGCTTGTTATCCTTCTGCTTCGTGCTCCTGCCGCTGGCGGCCGCCGCCGCCGCCGCCCGCTGCACCAGACCAGCGGGCGGGTGCTCCGAGATGAAGAGCGCCGCCGCGGTAGGCCCGAAGAGCGACGTCGCGTCCACCGGGGGCGCGTTCGTGTGCTGCTGCTTCGTCGGCCTCTTCTTGGGCGGCAGGTCTGAGGCCACTTCGGCACGATTCAGCCCCGAGACAGATGATCCAATGAAGGCGGGCGTCGGCACGAGCTTGCGCACCGAGGAGGAGGAGGGGGAGGAGGAGGGGGGGGAGGAGGGGAGGGGCGAGAAGGAGGAGGAGGAGGAGGAGTAGGAGGACGAGGGGGTGGGGGGGAGGAGGAGAGGAGGGAGGGGAGGAGGGGGGCTGAGGGGGGCTGAGGGGATGAGGGGAAGGATGAGGAGGAGTGAGGAGAGGAGAAGGGGATAAGGGGATAAGGAGAAGTAGCAGAGGAGGAGGAGGAGGAGGAGGAGGAGGAAGAAGAGTCGGAGTCGGAGGAGGAGGGAGGAGGGAGATGAGGAGAGAGGAGGAGAGGAGGAAGAGGGGAAGTGAGGAAGTGGATGAGGGGGAGGAGGAGTCAGGAGGAGAGCGAGGAGGAGGTGGATAGATGGATAGATGAGGAGGAGGAGGATGAGGAGGAGGAGGAGGAGGAGGAGGAGGAGATGAGGAGCTCGGAGAGGAGGAGATGAGGAGGGGGGGGGGGGGGAGAGGGAAGGAGGAGAACGAGGAGAGGCGGGGGGCCGGGGGCTTGCAGCGGGGGCGGAGGAGAAAAAAAAGAAAGAGAGAGCTCGGGCCGATGGGGAGGGGGAGGAGGAGGAGGAGGAGGAGGAGGAGGAGGAGGAAATGTGAGGAGAAGGAGAGAAGGAGGAGGAGGAGGCGGAGGAGGAGGAGGATGAGGCCACCTTGAGCCCGACATCGGAAACCGTCGGGAGGTGCAGGTGGGGCGGCAAGGTCACCCTGACCGTGGTCTCGATCATCTTGAGGTTGGGCACGATCTCAATCCCATCAGCAGTGTGCGTGTTGGTGTTCACGAGCCACGCGGGGCACGGGCACTCGTCGCTGATGGAGTTCACCGACTCCTCGCTGACGTACACGCCGAGCACAGTGTCGTCACGCGTGTCTGGGGCGCAGACTTTGAGCGCGCAGACTGGATAGGATCGACACGAGGTCGATTTGGTCAGGCCGACGGAGCCGCAGAAGACCAGCTCGAAGTCGTCCCTCAGCGTAGCCTTCAGCTTCGGCGTCAGCACGGCGGCGGCCTTGGGCTTGGGAGCCGCCTTGGCCTTCGCTGCTGGTGCCGTCGATGCTGTCCAGTCGGGCTCGATCTGCTCGAGGTAGCCGTTGATGCCCGTGGCGGCGTCGGCGAAGGCGAGCTCGAAGAGCTTCGACTTCACGAAGTGGCAGAACTGCGTGACCCACCACGCGGCCGGGAAGGTCCGCATCTGGAACGTAATCGTGCAGTCTGCCAGCTCAGCCGCCACAGCCGTACTGTCTGGGTCGGCCTGGCTCCATGGGTGCTACCACCGTGCTCGGCTCACCGTGTCCTCAAAATCCTCACCTCCTCTCCTCACCTCCCTACCTCTCCTCCTCTCCTCCTCTCCCCCTCCTCACCGCCGCACCTCCACCTCCTCCTCGTCCCCGCGCATGGTGCATATCCTCCTCATCATCCTCATCCGCATCTCCTCGCCGACCTCCACCTCGGACTCGCATTTATTATGCGCATATATATAGATATAGATATACCTCCTCATTTTATCCTCCCTCCTACTCCTCCTCTCCTCCTCCCTCCACCTCCTGAATACTCCTATCCTATCCTCATCCTCCTCTCCCTCAGCCACCGCGGTGGGCCACCGCGGCGCCTTGCCCAGGTTGATGTGGCTGCCCGCCGCCAGGGCCACGGCCTTGTCGTCCATGTACCTGGCGAGGCGGGCCGGCGGCAGAGGTGCAGAAGGGGGGGGGCGAGGGCCGCGGGAGGGGATGGATGGGGATCCTGGAGGGGAGTGGGGGAGGAGGGGAGGAGAGGAGGAGAGGAGGAGGGGAGGTCGGAGGTGGGGAGGATGAGGAGGAGGAGAGGAGGAGGAGGAGGAGGACGAGGAGGAGGAGGAGGAGGAGGAGGAGGAGGAGGGAGGGGAGAGGAGGAGATGAGGAAGAGGAGGAGGTTGAGGATGAGGATGAGGATGAGGAGAGGAGGGGGAGAGAAGGAGTCAATGAGCCAAGGAGTCAAGGAGTCTCTTCTGAGAAGGAGGAGAGGGTGATGAGGAGATGAGGAGGTCCTGAGGAGGAGGAGTGGGGACGAAGATGAGGTGATGACGCTGACGAGGAGGAGGAGGAGGAGGAGAGGGGGCGAGGAGGAGAGGAGGAGACTGACGAGGAGAGGATGAGAGGAGGGGAGAGGAGAGGCAGGAAGACAGGAGGATTGGAGTATAAGAGGATGATGAGGAGGGACGCGGGGAGGAGGACGATGAGAGGAGGAGGGGAGGAGGAGGAGGAGGAGGAGGAGGAGGAGGAGGAGGGAAGGAGGGAAGGAGGAAGGAAGGAAGGTGGAGAGGCTCAGGAGGCTCTGAGAGGAGGGAGATAGGAGTAAAAGAGTCAAGGGGAGTAGGGGAGTAGACTAGGGGAGCAGTGGGAGGAGGTGCCAGGGGGTAGGAGTAGGATAGGAGGTTGGACCGCCGCTGGCACTCGTACACGCGTTTCAGCGTCGCCACCCGCTGGTACACCGACGCCCCGGTGTCGCCGTGAACCATGAGCTCGCCCTGGCCAGCCGCGCCGACGCCCTCCGCCTCCGCGGCAGGCGCGGCCGCGGCGGGGCCATCAGGGGCAGGGGGCCGGGTGGCCGACGACTCCGACGCCGACACCGACCTCGAAGATGGGCTGCTGTCATCGACTAGCCTGCGCGACGCCCGGAGATCAGACAAGATCGCAGTGGGCTCCTTGCCGTCGTAGACGCCGCACAGAAACTCCGTGTAGGTCGCCACCCACTCGTCGTAGGAAACGTGCTGGTCCACGGCTCCCATGGTGTCGAGCGTGCCCAAGCGACTCGCCAATATGTCCAGGTCGATGTTGGTCGTCTTCTGAGCACCCCCAGCGTTAGCGGCGCCCGTATCAATGGACACATGGTGGAACATCTCCTGTACTTGAAGCACGTCTGCCAATATGTGTTGCGTGTGCACTGCCCTGATGCGCACGAACTTCGTCAACGTCGGCACGTCGCTGAAGTACTTGATGGCCGCGCCAGGCAGCTGAGACGTCTGGCGCACGGCTTTGAGGGAGAGCTGGCCGATGCCAAGCATGTCCTCCGGGATCTCCTTGATGAGCGCGTCCTTCACCAGGCCGAGGAGGTGCAAAATGAAAGCTGAGACCCTCCCTGGCGCAGAAGATGATGCGATGGCGGCGAGCTTATTCCCTTCAGTCATCCCGAGGAGCTGAAACAGATCGTTGTTGACTCGCCTGTACGCGGCGTGCAGCTTGACAGTCACAGCTTGGTTGTTCGCACTCATGAACGCAGTGAGGGCGGCACCGCCGGCTGCGATCGCTGACTCCAGCCGCATGAGGGTGGTGGTCTCGTCTGACGAAGCGGCCGATGATAGAGGTGCACTCTCGACGTCGTCGGCGTCGACGAAGTCGAGCTCCATCGTCTCCTCGCCCCCCCTGCCCAACTGGGCGTTGTGCGCCATGGAGGCCGCGACGTCGCGCACCTTGACCTTGAGCTCGGACCACTTTGTGTACTGCATTTTGCCCAGCGCCACCTGCTTCGACCAACAGAACTCCAACGCCACTGTCATCATGGCCCTGAATATCGGCTCCTTCTCCTCGTCACTGATCTCTGCATCTGACATGGCTGTGATGATGGCAATGGCAGCGTCGACCACCCAGATCTTCTGAAGCTCCAGGTTATCATGCGTCTCCACTGGCGCCTTGACGATAGCGCCACCAGCCTTGAGCTTTTTGTTCGGCGGCTCTGGCGGCGAGTCGCTGCCCGCGGCGGCCGCCGCGGCCCGCGCCTTCTCCGCCGCTTCGGCCTGCTTCTTCGCCTCCTTCTCGGCGGCCTCCAGCGCCTTCCTGGCGTACAACTGCCCCTTCTTGTGCGACTGGCTATCCGACATGTCCGCCGAGAGCCACTTGCACATGTCCAGCTGCTGCGCGTCGAAGATCCACTTCTTGGGGCGGGGCAGACCCGCGGTGGGGACGAGGAATTCCAACGCAAGCTGCCAAATGACGGCGAGGGTCCCAGAGTCCAGAGCATCGCGGACTTCGACACTGAACAGCGCAACCGATACGGCATGGAGGTTGAAGACAGCCGTGGCATTGTTCATGCGCTCGTCCGTAAAGCGGCAGTGCTTCCCCAAGAACTCCTCCGTCCACTGGGTCAGCTTGTTGCGCTTCAACGTCCCGCAGAGCGCCTGGGCGGGGACCGGGGATCAGGGATCAGCAGTTCCGACTCCAAGCCCCCCCCCCCCTCACCTCCTCACCGTTCTCGAACCCTCGACCCCCTCATCACCTCATCGTCTCCTCGTCCTCCCCTCCTATGGACCCTCCGAACGCACCGCCCTCCCCTTGGGGGGGGAGGGGCGGGTCTCAGAGGGGCGGGCTGGCGGGGCAGGCGGGAGGAGCGGGAGGAGGCAGGCTCGGAGGCAGGGAGGTGGAGAGGTGGAGGTGGTGTGTATGCTGGAAGAAAGTTCGCAGACGGGGCGCGCCTTGCACGCCTTCAGCTCGTTCTCGCTGCCGAACTTCTGGTCCTGCTTCTTCGGGTACTTGAACTGGAGGAACTCCCACAGGCTGTTGTACGGAGCCTCCACCATCTTGGCCGCCTTGAAGTCCACGTTGAGCTTGCGGTAGAATCCGAAGTGCTGGAGGAGCGTGTATTTCGAGCCTCCGTGCCACTCGTTGTGCCAATCACGAAGCCAGTCGGTAACGTCATCCGGAGTGCGAGCTTGAAAGCAAGTGACGTTCGAAAGCCCCTTCTCCAAGCTCAGCTTGATCAGGACGTTCGACACCTCGCCATCGGCGCTGGAGGCCTTGTCCGCCTCCACCGCCTGGTAGAAGCCGCGCGACAGGGTGCCATATGTGATCATCTGCAGAGGGTACTCGCCATCGGGGTGGAGCGTGCACCAAGGGTCCCCGCGCACGCCAGGGACGTGCCCATACTCTGCGACCTTCTCGGCATACTCTTGCACCACCTGGTCTTGGCGGCGCTCGTTGTTTGGATGCGGGAGCATGCTCTTCTCCCCGTTGACGTACCAGGGCACGGTGATGCCTCGCTTGCCCGGGATGGCGTACACGTTGAACACTGCATCTTGAAGCGCGATGCCCTTCAGCCCAGGGAATCGATGGTAGATGCTCTCGCACGGCTGAAATATCGCACTGCTCGCGTTCATGGTGCTCAGCGTCTGCGGCTGCGGCACGATAGCCATAGCCCCGAGGTCGCTGCCGGCAGCGGGGCAGGGCGCCGGCGGCGGCGGGGCGCTGTCGGCGGCGGCGGCCGCCGCGGCCGCCGATGCCGCTGCCGCCGTGGCCGCCTGCTTGCGCCCCCTGCCGCGACCCCTGCCCGCCTGCGCCCGACCGCCCCTGCTGCCCTTCCCGCCTCGTGCGCCGCCAGAGGTGCCACTTACGCCAAAAGACGGCGGGCCCCGGCGGCCCCGGCCCCCCTGCGCCTCGGCGCCAGAGCCTGCGCTGGAGGTGTCCGACGGCATCTCTCTCGCCAAGCAACTGCTGCCGCGCTGTGGCCACGGGCGCGAGTGAGTGAGTAGACAGTGGACAGTGCACGCGCACAGCAGCTCGGGCCGCCGAAAGGCTGCGGGGGAGGGGGGGGGATGGAGAGGCCTGAGGAGGAGGGGCATGTACGGTGTGGGCTCGAGATCGAATCGAGCTCGCTACGCTGCGTCGCTGAGGCTGAGGTCCCGACAGGCCCGACAGGTTCCGAAGTTCCCAACGAAGTCTTGAAAAAATGGGCGGATCTGGGGAGGAAGCGGGCGGAGGGGAGGAGGAGAGAAGAGGTGAGGAGAGGAGGGGAAATCGGAAAGGGGGGGGAGAAGGAACGGAGGGGAGAGTAGGTATGACCCTGAGGCAGGAGGTAGGTGCTGGGGCAAGGAGGCAAGGAGGGGAGGAGGGGAGGAGGGGATGAGCAGCCCGGGGATGAGGGCGAGGACGTGGCGAGGAGCCTTGCCAGCCACGCCGACCTAGGGTCGAGGGCCGAGGAGTCCTCAGCCTCCGAGGGTCCGAGGAGGAGGCCGCCAGGAGGGGGGGGGAGAGGGAGGAGGGGCCCTGGGACGAGGAGGAAGCCGAGACGCCATCGCACACGCGACCGAAGACCGACGACCGACGACAACTGTGACAACGGCGGCGACGAGGCGACGAGGCGACGACGACGACATCGACGACGCGACGACGACGAGACGACGACGACGACGTGGATGCTGGATGCTGCGGCTGGTTTGCCTGGCACCGCCAGCGAGCGACTGCCAAACAGCGGAACTACTGAGCGGTTCTGCGGCCCCTCGGGCCCTCGGCGGAAGGGGGTTCAGAGATTTCGAGAGGACAGGAGGAGGACAGAGGACTGTAGGTTCTTGGAAGTCGTAGGAGAGTAAAGGGAAGCGGCGGTGGCCCTTGGGCCGCGAGCGAGCCTGCAACTGTACAGCAGGCTCGCATGGACAGACAGGCGCGGCACATCGGCATGTTGCGGCGATTGCGCCGGCTCCGCAGCGCGCATCTTGCACGCGCGCTGCTCTCGCGCCCAGCGCAGCAAGTCCCCAAGAGCCGAGGCAAAAAAGCACCACCACCGACCGAGGCAGATCGGCGAGGGCGGCGCACGGGTTCTGGGGTTCTGGTGTTATGGGAGGCACCGTGACCTGCAGGTGAAATGCCCAATATCCCAAGATCCCAAAGACATACCCAAGACCCCAAAGACCTAAACGCACTAAACAACTAACACAGTGCTTTGAAAGGGGGGGCGCGGAAGCTAATACTGACTGAGATGACTGGATTACATGGTCATACACTGCCAGGGCCGCTGAACTTCCGAACTTCCAGGAAGCATCGACGCCTCGAAGCCTGGAATGGTTGGGTAGGGGTAGGGGGGAGGGTGCGGAAGGGAAGGGACGGGAAGGGAAGGGAAGGGGGGAGGGGAGGGAGGGAAGATGGGGAGAGGAGACGAGAGGAGACGAGGAGTCTGGGAGAGGAGGAGAGGAGCCCGAGAAGAGGAGGAGGGGAGGAGGGGAGGGGGGGGATGGATGGTGAGTCGCATCATGGCTCGTTGGCCTCCTCTTGACTCCTCTTGGACTCCTCTTGCCCTCGTGCCCTCGCGCCTCATCTACTCATCTACTCATCAGTTACACCATCCCACCATCATCCCATCATTAGTCAAGCCATTCATCACACATCGCATCATCGTATCATCCCATGCTCTCATAATCACGCCCAGCCCGCCTCTGTAGCGGCGCGGCGCAGCGACACCTCGCCTGCGCACGTGCCTTCGCTAGCGTGTGTAACTGTATCTTGCACGCACATACATACATGCACATCTAGAGATCGAGACTGCAGTGTCCACTGCAGTGTTGTTGATGCGCACGCGCACGCAAACTAAGGCATTGCGGGCGTGCTCAGAGCGTCAGCGCCAACGCACGCACGTCCTCGGATTGATCTACCCTGGTAACGAATCCTAGAATGAACAGCCAATGAACTCCGGCAACGTGGACACACATACTGTTCCCCGCCTGCGCAAGCACGGCGTTGCGATTCCTCCCGCTGCGGGGAATGGCGAAGCTGCACAACGACCTCCGCGAGCTGGAACGCGGAGTGGCAAGATCATCCCGCACTGGAAAGCCTTGGGCAACGAGAAGCTCCATGGGGGTCAGCCAGCGGTCGATTCCCGAAGCGTAGTGAATAGACGGCTTCGAAACGATCGCGTAGAGCACCTGGTCCGAGGGGGCCGTCACGCCCCGGCTGCCCACCTGGACGTTCTGATGGAGGTTGTACACCAAGCCTGGCTGAGCGGCCCTCGACTCATACTGGGTAAGGTTCTCCCGCTCCCACGGCGAGAGGCTGTCGCGGAAAGCCCCTGGCTCGTTGGCAGCAGCGGCGGGCACCGGCTTGAGGTTGTGCGAGCTACTGCTAGGGCGGCGGCGGGCCCACTCGAGCTCCTTCGCCTTCTCCTCGTCCGTAGCGATGAAGAACTCCGCGTAAGTACAGCGACGATGCCGGTGAAACAATCGCACGACATTCTGGAGGCTGCTGCGAGTAGCACTCACGTGCGTCTTGTGGAGCATGACCGTCCAGCGTCGCTGCCGACGCACAGGCCATCCGAGGTCCGTGGGTTCCAGGATGTGGCTCAAGATGATGTACATGTGTCCTAGATTGCGCTCCAGCACATCCAAGGGGAACTTATGAGAATTTTCATGGATGATGCACGCCTCTTGTATCACCAGGCGCATCGCCATCCAGATTGCCAGAACGATCGATGTCCTGCCCTCGTCTCGCTCCAAAGAGCCGCCTGGGCACCAATCGATGCAAGGCGTGCCGGCGGCGTGGACCTTGCCCGTGGGGTGGCGGCACCTTGCCTGGCACCGACGACACCCACCCACAATGCGTGCGTTGCCAATCTTCTTCAAGAGCGGCTCCAACTTGCTAAACTTGATCTTCTGGCCCCTCGCCTGCGCGTCCTTGAACTGATCCAGTAAGTCGGGGTGCCAGAAGTCTGTGATATCTGTGTACATGTGCTCCGGCGCTGGCTTGGCGTACGTGTCCAGCTCGAGCTCGCGGTTGCACTCCTCCGAAGACTCGACCGACGCCAAATGGCGCATCGGGCCAAGAGGGCCAGCGACGTGGGCCACCATGTCGTTGAGCGTAGCGCCGATGACATTCACGGCCGTCCCCGGTGCGTCGATGCCCGAAAACGCAGTTGTGTAAGTGGTCTCGGCGTACGCCCTGTGGATGTCCAGCAGTATGTTTCTCCCACAAGCCCTCGCGAGGCTGCATAGGGAGTCGTGCGCCCAGCTCATGAGGTCCGCCAAGGAGCGCACCACTGGCTGCTCCGCCCACGACACGCCGACCTCGCTGAGGTCGTTCCAGGAAGGGCCCGTGACCAGACCGCCAGGGGCGCCGCGCGGCCCACCGACAGCGCCTGGCGGCAAAGTCAGCGGGGTCTGCGGTGCAGCCTGCGGGGCAGATCCCGACCCGCCGCCGCCTTCGACATGGTCCCATGAGTCCCATAACGAATCGTAAAGACGCTCCATCTCATCGTCGTCAGTGAAGGCCGCGGCGGCAGGGGCGGCCTGAGGCTGTGGTGGCGATGGCGATGGCGCTGTGCCGCCTGCCGTTGCCTCGGCCGCCTCAGCCTCAGCCGCTGGCAACGCTGGCGACGGAATGACTGCGGTGGCCGCGGTGGTCGCGGACGTGGCAGACTGCAACGCTTCGGCCAGCGACACCTGCGACGTGGCATCGGCTGCAGATGCCGAGGCTCCCGCCTCCGCTGCTGACGTGGCTGCCGCGGGCGCTGCGCGCGGCGGCCCGCGAGGCAGCTGCTCGGGCACCTGCGTGGGCGGCGCGGCAGCAGCCGCGGCGGCTGGCATGACTGACATGGCTGGAACAGTCTCCTCCCGTCCTGCGGCGACGGCCCCGGCGGGCGGCACAAGTGGGCCCGCGGCGCCGCCGTCGGCTGCGTCGGCCGCGACCTGCTCCTCATCGCCGCCTGCGGCGACGGCTGCTGGCGCTGCCGGCGCCAGCGGAGCCGCGCCGCTGTCGGCGGCCGTGGCTGGGGCAGCCCGGGCATCCCCGAGGGCGACCTCCCCCTCGCATCCTGCGGCGACGGCCGGCGGTGCAAGCGGTGCTTCCAGTGCTTCGGCTCTGGCGGCTGCGGCCGCAGCATCCTCCTCGCCGCCTGCCGCCACGCCGCGCCCGGTGGCCGCGGCTGGGACGACATCTCCGTCGCGCCCGGCGCATCCAGCAGCAGCGACGGCAGCGACGGCTGGCGACCCAAGTGGGGCGGCAGCCCACGAATGGCGGAGGCTGGCGGCCCAAGTGGCTGCCAACTCGGTTGCGTCCAGCGGAGTCGCCCCGCGGTCGGCGGCCACGGCTGGGACTGCTGCCGGGGCCGCTGGGACTTCCGCCGCGACATCTGGCAGCTCAGGATGGGTCGCGTCGCTCGCGGCGACCTCCTCGGACTCCTCGGCCTCTCCGCCGCCTGCGGCGACGGCTGCCAGCGCAGGCGGGGCCGGCGGAGCCGCGGCGCATGGGGCAGCCCCCTCGCGCGCATCGCGCCCTGCTGGCGGCGACGCAGCTGCGTGGGCAGCGACCGCCGCGTCGCCAGTGGCGACGGCTGCCAGCGTCGACGGAGGCGCGCCGCTCTCGGCGGGAATGGCTGCCATAGCATCGCGATCCTCGTGCCCCTCGCAGCCTCCGGCGACGGCTGGCAGCGCAAGTGGGATCGCGTGGGGACCCACGGCCGACTCGCCGCCTGCGACAACGGCCGCCGGCGTCGGCGGGGACGCGCCGCTTCCGCCGGCATCACCGCGGGCATCACCGTCGCGCCCCTCGCGACCTGCAGCGACGGCTGGCGGCGCAAGTGGGGCCGCGTCGCCGTCGCCATCATCGCCGCGCCCCCCGCGGCCTGCAGCGATCAGCGGAGGCGCGCCGCTGAACATCTCGTCCCCAGCGACACCGGCCGCCGCCGCCGCTGAGGCAGCGCGGGCTGCGCTGCTCTCGCCGCTCTCGCCGGCGACACCCGCGACGCTCAGGTCGCGCTCGGCGCCCATGGCGCGAGCTGCTGGCGTCGGCAGCTGCTCAGACGGCACCGGCGCTGCCAGCGGGGGCCCCGACCCAGCATCGAGCATGTGGCAGAGCGCGCCCTCGACGGTCGGCACGCCGGCGGCGGCGCCCTCCGCGTCGCGCCTAGCGCGCTTGGCGCGCAGGCGGTCAAGCACTGACCCCGTCCTTGCAGCCAGGCGGGCCACCACCTCCCCGTCGGAGTCGGCGGCGTCGGCGGCGGTGCCAGCGTCGTCGCCGCCGCCCGACGGCGACGCGCGCAAGCGGCGACGCCCTCCACGAGCTCCACCGCCCGAGGCGCTAGCCGAGGCAGCACCTCGCCCTCGTCCTCGTGCGCGCCCACGCCCATCTCCTGGCGCCTGGGCATCTGGCGCCTGGGCGAGCGGCGTCGGCGGTTTCAGCTGCTGCTGCCCCTTCTTCGCCATGACACGACGCGGCGGTGCGCCGCAGGAGCGCGAGGAGTGGCAGGAGTGGCGCAATATCACGCAATCTCGCAATCTCTCTCGCTGAAACGGCAGCGGTGGGCGAGGTGGCGATGACGGCGTTGACGGGCAAGGAGAGGAAGGAGGATCGGCGGACTAGACGACTGGTAGAGCAACGGTGACCGGCGCGACCGATGGGCCGGAGGAGCGGAGGAGGCGAGGCTGAGAGGTGGGGGAAGGATACGGGGAGCACGGTAGGACGAGGAGGAGGAGGAGGTAAAAGGTGCAAGGAGGAGGAGGAGGAGTAGGAGGAGGAGGAGGAGAGGAGCAGAAGGAGAAGGAGGAGGAGGAGGAGGAGAGGAGGAGAGGAGGAGAAGGAGGAGGAGGAGGAGGAGGAGGAGGGGGAGGAGGAGGAGAGTCGGAGAGGAGATGGAGGAGGAGGACAGGAGGAGGACAAGGAGTACGCCTCGAGTGCGACGAGGACGGCTGCCGATGACGACTCGACGACGACGACGACGACGACGACTCGACGACGACGACGACGACGACGGCGACGAGACGACGAGGGGGGGGGTGAGGAGGGGGCGGTGGCGACGAGAGCAGGCATATAGTACAATAGGGCGGCAGGGGTCGGGGTATGACGGGCGAACGGAGGTCGGAGGCGACGGTCGGAGGTCTGAGAAGTCTGAGGACGAGCGGGGGGGAGGAGCGGGGCCCGGGGTCTGATTCGCGGCGACCGGTGAGGAGGGAAGAGGAGAAGGAGGGGGAGGAGGAGGAGGAGGAGGCTGAGGGAGGAGGATGAGCACGAGAAGGAGGTAAGGGGATAATGGGGGGGTAAGGGTGGGGGAGGAGGAGGAGGCGGAGGAGGGCCACCGAGCCGCCGACGGCGGTGACGACGACGGCGACGACGCGGCGGCGACGACGACGTCGGGAACGACGACGCCGACAACACGACCACGACCACGGCGACGACTCACGACGACCACGCCACGACGACCACGGCTGGCACGTCACGACGACCACGGTCACGACGGTCACGAGCTGAGTCACGACCACACCGACGACGACTACCACGACGACGAGGGCGTCGTGACGACGGCGACGACGCCCACGACGACCACGACGACACGACGACGAACGACGACGACCGACAACGAACGACGACCACGACGACGAGGACGTCGTGATGACGGCGACGACGCCCACGACGACCACGACAACACGACGACGAACGACGACGGCCGGACGACCGACGACGGACGACGACGACGACGACGACGACGACGACGACGACGACGACGACGACGACGACTCGACGACGACGCACACTGGCGCGCGGCGCGCGGGCCGCGGCGACGGGCCTCCGCCAGGGCCGCCAGCGCCGCCAGCGCCGCCGCCGGCGCCAGCATCAGCACCGCCGCCAGCACCAGCAGGCGGCCTGTCGGGCGGGTGTAGGGGGGGGGGGGGGGGTATATAACATAAACATATCATATACATATATTGTATGTACTGACTGTATACACACAGCATCATAAACTGGTGAAGCACTTCACCGTTTTAAGTTGAAATGGTGAAGTGCTTCACGAGAATCGTTGCATTATTATATACATAACATCAAAACGGTGAAGCAATTCACCGTTTCATATTAAAACCGTGAAGTGCTTCACAAAAATCGTTGGTTTATAATATACATAACAACAAAACGGTGAAGCAATTCACCGTTTTATATTAAAACCGTGAAGTGCTTCACGAAAACCGTTGATTTATAATATACATAACAACAAAACGGTGAAGTACTTCACAGTTTTCATGTAAAACTGCGAAGTGCTTCACCGTTTTGGGTGGTGGATGGGGTCGATTTGGCGAAGTGCTTCGCGGTTTTGGGTGATGGGGGGGGGTCGGTTTTGCGAAGTGATTCGCGGTTTTGGGTGTTGGGGGTCAGTTTGGTGAAGTGCTTCACGGTTTGGGGTGATGGGGGGGTCGGTTTGGTGAAGTGCTTCGCGGTTTTGGGTGGCGGGGGGGGGGTCGGTATGGTGAAGTGTTTCGCGGTTTGGGGTGGTGGGGGTGGTCGGTCGGTTTGGCGAAGTGATTCGCGGTTTGGGCGTGGGGGGGGGGGGTGGTTTGGTGAAGTGCTTCGCGGTTTTGAGCGGTGGGGGGGTGGTTTGGTGAAGTGCTTCGCGGTTTTGGGCGGCGGTGGGATCGGGTTGGCGAAGTGCTTCGCGGTTTTGGCTGTCAGAAGGGGGGGGGGTCGGTTTGGCGAAGTGATTCGCGGTGCTGGGTGGTGGGGGGGGGTCGGTTTGGTGAAGTGCTTCGCGGTTTTGGTTGCCATGGGGTCGGTTTGGTGAAGTGCTTCGCGGTTTTGGGTGCGGGGGGGGTCAGTTTGGCGAAGTGATTCACTGTTTGGGGTGGTGGGGGTGCTTCACGGTTTTTGGTTGTCAGGGGGGCCGGTTTGGCGAAGTGCTTCGCGGTGTTGGGTGGTGGGGGGGGTGGGGGTCGGTTTTGTGAAGTGCTTCGCGGTTTTGGTTGTCAGGGGGGGAGGGCGGGTTGGTGAAGTGCTTCGCGGTTTCGGGTGCGGGGGGGGGTCAGTTTGGTGAAGTGACTCACTGTTTGGGGTGGTGGGGGGTCGGTTTGGCGAAGCGCTTCGCGGTTTTGGGTGCCGGGCGGGGGGGTTGGACGGGTCGGTTTGGTGAAGTGCTTCGCGGTTTTGGGTGGTGGAGGGGTCGGGTTGGCGAAGTGCGTCGCGGTGTTGGGTGATGGGGTGGTCGGTTTGGTGAAGTGCTTCACGGTTTTGGGTGGCAGGACGGTTGGTTCGGGGACGTGCGTCGTGATTTTGGGTGCTGGGTGGGAGGAAGGGTCGGTTTGGCGAAGTGATTCGCGGTCTGGGGTGGTTGGGATGGGCGGGGGGGCGGGGTCGGGTTGGTGAAGTGCTTCGCGGTTTGGGGTGGTGGGAGGGTCGGTGTTGTGAAGCGGTTCGCTGTGTTGGGAGGTGGGAAGGGTCGGTTTGGTGAAATGCTTCGCGGTTTTGGGTGGTGGGGTGATCGGTTTGGTGAAGTGCTTCGCGGTTGTGGGTGGTTGTGGGGGCGGTTTGGTGAAGTGTTTCGCGGGTTTGGGTGCGGGGGTGGTCGATGTGGTGAAGTGCTTCACAGTTTTGGGTGTCGGGAGAGTCGGTTTGGCGAAGTGAATCGCTGTTGTGGGTGGTGGGTTGGTATCAGTACCATCCGACCCAGCACCATCATCACCATCACCACCACCATCACCACAATCATCATCATCATCATCATCATCATCATCATCATCATGTCATCCCTTCTCGTCGCGTCCCCGGCGTTTGCTGCGGGCGGGCGGCGGGCGGGCGGCTAGCGCGCGCCTGTCCGCAGGTTGTGTACATCATTAGCATGAGCAGCATGATCATCATGATGATCAGGAGGCCTGGCACCGTGCACCGGCGGCGCCGGCCGCCCGGCAGCCGGCGGGCAGGCGGGTGGCAGGCGGCGGGGCTGAGGTCGACGGAGCGACGGAGCAGCGGAGCCGATGCACACCGGAGCGCCGGAGCAACAGGGACAGCCCAAGGACAGCGGAGCGGGTGAGCACGGTGAGTGGGTGAGTGTGGGGGTTGAGACACGTGGAGCACGAAGGACACGACGAGGCGTCGAGAGATAGAGAGAGGGAGAGAGAGAGAGAGAGAGAGAGAGAGAGAGAGAGAGAGAGAGGGCACGAGAGAGAGAGAGAGAGAGGGCACGATAGAGAGAGAGAGAGAGAGGGCGAGAGACTAGAGAGCGAGCGAGGGATAGCGAGAGGGAGAGCGAGAGAGAGATAGAGAGGGGGGAAGTCCCGAAGTCCGAAGTCCCGAGGAGGGAAGAGGGGGGGAGGGGGAGGGACATGATTATGACACAAAATGCCTGGCTGCCCTGTCGCGCCTGTCGGAAGGGAAGCGAGGGTGGGCGGAAGGAGAGCGGAGGCATCGCTGAGCTGGCCCAGACCCTACCTGCAACCGGCCCGCCCACCTGTCCCCCTGCCCCCCGTTCGCCGCCCCCAATACTGGCCTCGAGGGCCTCGGGCGCTCACTCGTGGACGCGGCGGTCCGCGTACATCATGTGCCTACACAGGTGGCAGAGTTGGACCCCGAGGGGGCCGACGTTCATCCAGTCGCAGAACCAGTTGTCAGCGTCCGGGGGGCGCCTCCCGTCCAGCGTTCCACTGATCTGCGTGGAGAGCAGCTGGCCACAGGAGTCGTGGAACGTGACCAAGCACAGAGCGCACTCGCGGGCTGTCTCCGCTGAGTCTGACAGATCCGTCTCGCACAAGCAGCACACATTGAGGGAGGCAGTGTCAGATTCGCCAACTGCGAATGCGAGCTCCGCCATCCGCTTCAACCTGCCAGGCGGCCAGGCGACCATACCCCCTCAACTCCTCAACTCCTCAACACCCCTACCCCCCCCTGACTCCTCCACAGCTCACACGTCCTATGAGGCCGCCTCATCCCCGTCCCTCCCCCCTCCCTCGGCCCCTCGGGCCCTCTTGCGTGCCCCCTGGGGTCCCGCCGCACTTGGTATCTTGGCATCCCCTCATCCTGGCCAGGTCCCTCCTTCCTCCGCCTCCTCAGGCCGCCTCCTCCCCATCGGGCCGCCGCTGGGCCTCCTGGCGGGTTTGCTGCTGGCTGGAGCCTAACGATGCTACGCATGCTATGCAGCCATGCCGCTATGCCTATGCCATCTGCTGCTGATACGCTGAACGCCTCAACGCACTACCCGAAAGGACGCGGCCAACCAGCCATCCAGCCAGTCCCACCCAACCACCAGCCAGCCTGCAAGCCGAACATATCATACTGTGGTGATCTGCGAGGACAGGGTGGCGGTGGTGGGTCCAGACAAACCCCCAAACCCCTGGGCGACGCCGCCATCGCTTGCTGGGGGGGGATGGGGCAAATAGTAAAGCACATGGCGCTATTAGGCTATTGGTGCAAGCATCCAAACAAACCGATCCTATTGACCTATTGACTCTATTGACCCATACAATTTGGCAAAGCCTTTGGCGAGGTGGTGGAGGGGTGCGGGGCCCGGGGGGCGGCGTCGGCGGGGGGGGGGACCGGGGTCAGGGGGTCAGCGGTTGGCGCGCCCCTGCGCTATAGGGCCCCGACCTCAACGTATGCGGCTGCACCACCGTATTTTCGTTGGTCCTGGCCTTCTCGACATAATACCCAATGTTGGGATGGATCATGCGGGCAGTTTCGAAGGAGCGCAGCGGCGACCATTGCTGCGTGGGCCACACTGCACGGGGAGGGTTTCGGGCGTGGTCAATTCGAACACGCCGCCCCGAGAAGGTCCTTGGTTCAATCCACTTTACCAGCACGCAAGCCTGGACGCGCTCGCCAGCGGCATCGAGTTCGTCGAGCCACATCACCGACATCGGATAGGGACCTACGAGCAGACCGCCGCCGACTGGACCAGCGCGTGCTCGCTCCCTCAATACTTGGGCCCCCTCCTGACTCTTCTGGCGCCACAATTCTAATACCAATGCAATGCGCGGATCGTCCGCGACGGCCGCGACGTCGATGTCGTCGTCCTCGTCAGGCACATCGTCGGGATCGCCGGGGTCTCCCCCGTCGCCAGGGGCAGGAGGCGGAGGAGGTGGAGGTACAGGTAGCGGCGGGGCCGCTGGCGCCACCGCCGCCACCGGTGCTGCTGGTGCTGTCGATGCTGCTGATGCTGCATCTGCCTCTGCTGCTGCGGCTGCTGCCTCTTGCTCCTCTCGCTCTGCCCTGGCTGCTGCCGCTTTCGCGTCCAGGTCCAGGCTCTCAGTCTCTTCCCGAAGAAGTGCTGCCATTGCCGCCTCATGCTCAAGGTTGTCAGGGTGGACGTCCTCGCCTAACCCTGCTTCAGCAAGCACCTTACTCCAATCAAACCGGTTCTGGAACGCTGCCTTGGTGGACGAGGAGGAAGAGGAGGCGGAGGATGAGGAGGAGGAGGTGGAGTCTGGACCGGAGGTGGAGCGGAGGGAGGAGGAGGAAATGGACGAGGAAGGAGGAGGAGGAGGAGAGGAGGAGAGGAGAACCTTTGTCTCTGCCCCCTTCTCTGCACCACCCGCTGCAACGAACTCCCTGACACGGTCAGTCTCCACCCGCCGGGTGAGGTCCTCATCATCATCATCAGCGCCAGCGCCAGCAGCTCCGTGGACACCTGGCTCATACTGACGGTCTTCGTGTACCAGGCCATCATAATGTTCCGAAGCCTGGCGGCGCCGGGGGAGGAAGGTGGTCGTCGTCGCGACGCGTCGGGCTGCCGTCGCCGTCGCTGTCGCCGCTGTCGCCGTCGCAGTTGCCGGCGCCAACCCGGCGACGCCGTCGCCGCCGTCGCCGCGACGTCGCCGCGTCGCCGTCGCAGTCGCAGTCGCAGTCGCCAGCGCCGACCCGACGTCGCCGTCGTTGCCGTCGTCGACGCGATCGTCGCTGCGACGTCGTCGCCGCGTCGTCGTCGTCGTTGTGTCGTCGTCGCCGTATCGTCGTCGTCGTCACGTCGTCGTCGTCGGCCCGTCGGCAACGCCGTCCCGTCGTCCCGTCGCCGTCGCTGGCGTCGTCGAGTCTTCGCGACGTCGGCGTCGCCGTCGAGTCGTCGTCGAGTCGTCGGTCGGGTCGTCGAGTCGTCGTCGTCGTCGTCGTCGTCGTCGATGTCGGCGGGCCGGCGGAGGGGCTGAAGGGCCTTGAAGGGGGGCCACGGGACCAGGCGGACAGGAGGGGGGGGGAGAGGCGGAGCGGAGAGGATGGAGGGATGGGGGGAACCCGGGGACCTGAGCGGATAGGGGAGGCTGGAACTGAGAGAGTTGAAGAGTGGACGAGGGAACGAGGGGGCCGAGAGGAAGGAAAGCCCCCCCTGCCTGCGCTGTTGTTTTTTCTCTCATCACCAACTGGTCGTCTGATCTTCGATTCTTCGATGCTTCCTAGCACTACGTCCACTCGTGGTTCACACGCCACGCCGCGACGGAGCCGCACCACGCACACCTGGCGATCAGCCAGGCTCGCGAGGCGACTCTAGCTTTGACAGCTCAAAAGAGCTGCTCTGTCTGTCTGCTACACGCAGACGCAGCACCCCCAGTCCTGCCGAATTAATGCGAACGGATCGGGCGATCGCACGCACTCGCCCCGACCCCCCCGATCGCGTGGACTAGCGCCTCCAGATCCCCACACTCCTCTCAGAGGAGTATGTGAAGGATCTGACAGGCTAAAGTTCACGTGGTCAGGGGATGGGGACGCGAGTTCACGCGATCGAGGGAGAAAGAGGCCTTGCACAGGATTGGTAGACGCCCCAAGTCCACAGGTGCTGCACGTGTCCACGTGTCGAGCATGTGAAACGCTCCGGCGCGAAACGAGTCGTCGTCATTAATCGTTGGCGTCGTCGTCGTCGCCTCGTCATCGCCGTCGTCCAGTCCGAGTCTGTCCTGACACGTCGTCGAATCGCTGCTGGGCTCGATTGAATGCTCGACGGGCGGCTCGGGGGGGGGCGCACGCAAGGGGGGTGGCAGTGGCCGGGTGGCCGCAGGGGGGGGTGGGGGCCGCGCGTCTCTATGTCGCTGATGTTACGGTCACGCACTTCCCTGGCGCCCCGATGTCCCTCCACGAAGCCACCCCACCGTTGCGCCCCCCAAGTTATGGCAAGTGACTAACGAGCACGTCGAAGCCATGCTGCCAGGCCGCTGAGAAGACATTGCAACTTAACTAAAATTGTAAAATTGCCTGCCCTGATGCACCGAGTGCGGCCCGAATGCGCCTAATACACGAAGTCACGCCCTGACCGCGGGAACTGCAGCTTCCGGAGCCTCCGTAGGTTGCGGAGGCCGCCCGCGTTGCAAACGTAAGTACAGGGCCTCCAGAGCTTCGCAGGGATGAGTTCCTGGCCGAACGCCCCGCAGGCGGCGCAGAACACAACCGAGCGGTAGGTCTTCAGGCAGTGTGATTGCTCAACATCGGGCCAGACCGCTGGGCCCGCCTCGGCCCAGAGGGCCCAGGCGGGGCGCCTCGCGACCCAGACAATCCCGTCGTCGCTCTCGTCGTCGGCGTCGTCGGCGCCCTGTGGGCCGCCGTGCGGGGCGCAAGGGGCGATCGCGAGCGGGCCGGGCTGCTGGTCGGCGTGCGGGACAATCGCGAGGTCCGGCGCGGGCTGCTCCTGCTCCAGCTCCTCGGGCTCCTCGGGCGCGAACAACGGGGCCACCGCGGCCACCGCGGCGGCCCGCATCACCGCGGAGCGGTTCAACTCCGGCAACTGCGGCCTGGCCCCGAGAAGCAACGCCGCCACCTGAGGCTGGTCGTCCAGCGGCACCTTCCCCCTCGCGTCGTACTCAAGATTCACGAAGCCATGCCCGTGGGCAGAGTCGAAGTGGACTTGGCGGTACGGCCGCGGCTGGCGGTCCTGGCGGTGCACCGCCACCGCCTGCGCAGCAGCGCGCGGCGAGCGGCTGCGCGCGTCCCGGGCGGCGCGCTGGGCGTCGATCTCGGCGAGGATCACTTCGGTGGGTCTGCCGCCCAGGAAGCGCCCGGGACCCCAGCCGATCGGGCCCCCGAAGTCAAGCGCCCCGCTCTCCACCTCCACGGTGCAGTCGCTGCTGCGCGCACGTCCACGCTGCGGGGCGGCCATGGCCGGATGCCGAGGAGCCGATGGGCAGATGGGCCGTCGAGGAGTCGAGGCGGCGCGGGCAAGGCGCTGGGCACTGCAAAGCCTGAGCCCAAATAGCTACGGAGACATGGAGACACACGACGCGGCCCGACGGCCGCGGCGAGGCAACGAGAATCGCGACAGGGTCCAGGAGGTCAGTCCAGTCAGTCTGTCAGCTCTGTCAGCTCTGTAGCTCAGTTCAGTTCAGTCAGTCAGTCAATCAGTCAATCATCAATTTCATCAATCAGATAAATCATCAATCAGTCAGTCAGTCAGCAGCCAGACAGCCAGACAGCAGTCAGTCAGTCAGCCAGTCATTCAGTTAGTCAGACGACTCTCGGCCCCAGTTCAGTCTCAGTCAGTCAGCGTGTCAGTTCATCAACTCCGCCCGTTCTTGTGTTCCCCCCCTCGTGGCATCTCTTCTGTTATTCCACCATTTGCTAGCAGTCGGTCGGCCCGTCCGCCCGTCCGCCCATACGAGGTCGACGTCATGGGGATCAACGGCGCAACGACCACGAGGTAGCCAGCGAGCCAGGCAGGGCGGGAGGGGAGGAGGGAAGGAGGGGAGGAGAGGAGGGGAGTCCGGGAGGAGGGGAGGGGGGGCGGCGGGGGGAGGGGGAAGGGAGGATGAAGGGATGAGACGAGACGGGAGGGAGGGGGGGGCGAGGACGCGATGACGTCGCTATTGCTGCCGCCGACGCGCCGACGCCACCGCTCCCGCCGCCCCCCCCCTTCCCGTCCCTCTCCATCTCTCCACCCCCTGCCAGCCGCCCATCCACCCTTCCCATCCACATCCACACCCCTGCCCATGCCCATTCTGCCCACCCTTCCCCCTCTACCCCCTACCCACCCTCCCACTTATCATCTCCTCATCCCCTCCACATCATGTGGGACTCCACATCCCCAAATTCATCAATCAAATCCCCCCTCGGAGCGGCGGCAGGAAGGAAGGCGGCCAGCGAGCCTCGTCGATGCCGCCTGCCGCGCCGCCTGCCTTGAACTCGTGCTCCAACTCGTGCATCATGTCGGCGTCGGACACGTCGCCGTCGGCCCAGAACGCAGCGCCGCCCGCGCCGCCCGGGGCAAGGGGGGGCCCAGCGCCGCCGCCGACAGGGCCGCCACCACCACCGCCGCCACCTTCTCCTCCTCCTCCACCACCTCCTCCACCGCCGCCTCCGCGTGGGGGTCGATCGTCCTTGTCCGCCGTGAGAACGACCTCCGATGCCTCCAGCACAAACTTCCCTAGCGGCCCATCATCACCAGACTCGCCTGCATCATCCCACAACCACTGGACGACGTGCTTCACAACGTGGGCACGACCACCAAGCTTAGCATCGTCATGAAGCTCACAGAGAACGTCCCACGACATGTCAAAAGCAAGTGGGTCGTGGAATCTGAAGTATCTGTCACCACCGTCACCGACAGCAATCACGCTCGCGACTGCGAGCGTCGTTTCAGTGAAATTCTTATCGACCGGCAAGTACACGAAAGAACGTTCTTTACACATCATGAGACCGCCTGCCAAGTCACCAAGCTCACGCGAGAAACACACCGTGCAATCAATGGCAGGGAAAGCTTTGTGCAACTGGCGCCTGTAGTGGCAGATCAACAACTGCACGACCGGTGGG
>CAUYUJ010014560.1:76833-176833 GCA_963575745.1 Prorocentrum cordatum
CCCTCGCGAGGCTGCATAGGGAGTCGTGCGCCCAGCTCATGAGGTCCGCCAAGGAGCGCACCACTGGCTGCTCCGCCCACGACACGCCGACCTCGCTGAGGTCGTTCCAGGAAGGGCCCGTGACCAGACCGCCAGGGGCGCCGCGCGGCCCACCGACAGCGCCTGGCGGCAAAGTCAGCGGGGTCTGCGGTGCAGCCTGCGGGGCAGATCCCGACCCGCCGCCGCCTTCGACATGGTCCCATGAGTCCCATAACGAATCGTAAAGACGCTCCATCTCATCGTCGTCAGTGAAGGCCGCGGCGGCAGGGGCGGCCTGAGGCTGTGGTGGCGATGGCGATGGCGCTGTGCCGCCTGCCGTTGCCTCGGCCGCCTCAGCCTCAGCCGCTGGCAACGCTGGCGACGGAATGACTGCGGTGGCCGCGGTGGTCGCGGACGTGGCAGACTGCAACGCTTCGGCCAGCGACACCTGCGACGTGGCATCGGCTGCAGATGCCGAGGCTCCCGCCTCCGCTGCTGACGTGGCTGCCGCGGGCGCTGCGCGCGGCGGCCCGCGAGGCAGCTGCTCGGGCACCTGCGTGGGCGGCGCGGCAGCAGCCGCGGCGGCTGGCATGACTGACATGGCTGGAACAGTCTCCTCCCGTCCTGCGGCGACGGCCCCGGCGGGCGGCACAAGTGGGCCCGCGGCGCCGCCGTCGGCTGCGTCGGCCGCGACCTGCTCCTCATCGCCGCCTGCGGCGACGGCTGCTGGCGCTGCCGGCGCCAGCGGAGCCGCGCCGCTGTCGGCGGCCGTGGCTGGGGCAGCCCGGGCATCCCCGAGGGCGACCTCCCCCTCGCATCCTGCGGCGACGGCCGGCGGTGCAAGCGGTGCTTCCAGTGCTTCGGCTCTGGCGGCTGCGGCCGCAGCATCCTCCTCGCCGCCTGCCGCCACGCCGCGCCCGGTGGCCGCGGCTGGGACGACATCTCCGTCGCGCCCGGCGCATCCAGCAGCAGCGACGGCAGCGACGGCTGGCGACCCAAGTGGGGCGGCAGCCCACGAATGGCGGAGGCTGGCGGCCCAAGTGGCTGCCAACTCGGTTGCGTCCAGCGGAGTCGCCCCGCGGTCGGCGGCCACGGCTGGGACTGCTGCCGGGGCCGCTGGGACTTCCGCCGCGACATCTGGCAGCTCAGGATGGGTCGCGTCGCTCGCGGCGACCTCCTCGGACTCCTCGGCCTCTCCGCCGCCTGCGGCGACGGCTGCCAGCGCAGGCGGGGCCGGCGGAGCCGCGGCGCATGGGGCAGCCCCCTCGCGCGCATCGCGCCCTGCTGGCGGCGACGCAGCTGCGTGGGCAGCGACCGCCGCGTCGCCAGTGGCGACGGCTGCCAGCGTCGACGGAGGCGCGCCGCTCTCGGCGGGAATGGCTGCCATAGCATCGCGATCCTCGTGCCCCTCGCAGCCTCCGGCGACGGCTGGCAGCGCAAGTGGGATCGCGTGGGGACCCACGGCCGACTCGCCGCCTGCGACAACGGCCGCCGGCGTCGGCGGGGACGCGCCGCTTCCGCCGGCATCACCGTGGGCATCACCGTCGCGCCCCTCGCGACCTGCAGCGACGGCTGGCGGCGCAAGTGGGGCCGCGTCGCCGTCGCCATCATCGCCGCGCCCCCCGCGGCCTGCAGCGATCAGCGGAGGCGCGCCGCTGAACATCTCGTCCCCAGCGACACCGGCCGCCGCCGCCGCTGAGGCAGCGCGGGCTGCGCTGCTCTCGCCGCTCTCGCCGGCGACACCCGCGACGCTCAGGTCGCGCTCGGCGCCCATGGCGCGAGCTGCTGGCGTCGGCAGCTGCTCAGACGGCACCGGCGCTGCCAGCGGGGGCCCCGACCCAGCATCGAGCATGTGGCAGAGCGCGCCCTCGACGGTCGGCACGCCGGCGGCGGCGCCCTCCGCGTCGCGCCTAGCGCGCTTGGCGCGCAGGCGGTCAAGCACTGACCCCGTCCTTGCAGCCAGGCGGGCCACCACCTCCCCGTCGGAGTCGGCGGCGTCGGCGGCGGTGCCAGCGTCGTCGCCGCCGCCCGACGGCGACGCGCGCAAGCGGCGACGCCCTCCACGAGCTCCACCGCCCGAGGCGCTAGCCGAGGCAGCACCTCGCCCTCGTCCTCGTGCGCGCCCACGCCCATCTCCTGGCGCCTGGGCATCTGGCGCCTGGGCGAGCGGCGTCGGCGGTTTCAGCTGCTGCTGCCCCTTCTTCGCCATGACACGACGCGGCGGTGCGCCGCAGGAGCGCGAGGAGTGGCAGGAGTGGCGCAATATCACGCAATCTCGCAATCTCTCTCGCTGAAACGGCAGCGGTGGGCGAGGTGGCGATGACGGCGTTGACGGGCAAGGAGAGGAAGGAGGATCGGCGGACTAGACGACTGGTAGAGCAACGGTGACCGGCGCGACCGATGGGCCGGAGGAGCGGAGGAGGCGAGGCTGAGAGGTGGGGGAAGGATACGGGGAGCACGGTAGGACGAGGAGGAGGAGGAGGTAAAAGGTGCAAGGAGGAGGAGGAGGAGTAGGAGGAGGAGGAGGAGAGGAGCAGAAGGAGAAGGAGGAGGAGGAGGAGGAGAGGAGGAGAGGAGGAGAAGGAGGAGGAGGAGGAGGAGGAGGAGGGGGAGGAGGAGGAGAGTCGGAGAGGAGATGGAGGAGGAGGACAGGAGGAGGACAAGGAGTACGCCTCGAGTGCGACGAGGACGGCTGCCGATGACGACTCGACGACGACGACGACGACGACGACTCGACGACGACGACGACGACGACGGCGACGAGACGACGAGGGGGGGGGTGAGGAGGGGGCGGTGGCGACGAGAGCAGGCATATAGTACAATAGGGCGGCAGGGGTCGGGGCATGACGGGCGAACGGAGGTCGGAGGCGACGGTCGGAGGTCTGAGAAGTCTGAGGACGAGCGGGGGGGAGGAGCGGGGCCCGGGGTCTGATTCGCGGCGACCGGTGAGGAGGGAAGAGGAGAAGGAGGGGGAGGAGGAGGAGGAGGAGGCTGAGGGAGGAGGATGAGCACGAGAAGGAGGTAAGGGGATAATGGGGGGGTAAGGGTGGGGGAGGAGGAGGAGGCGGAGGAGGGCCACCGAGCCGCCGACGGCGGTGACGACGACGGCGACGACGCGGCGGCGACGACGACGTCGGGAACGACGACGCCGACAACACGACCACGACCACGGCGACGACTCACGACGACCACGCCACGACGACCACGGCTGGCACGTCACGACGACCACGGTCACGACGGTCACGAGCTGAGTCACGACCGCACCGACGACGACTACCACGACGACGAGGGCGTCGTGACGACGGCGACGACGCCCGCGACGACCACGACGACACGACGACGAACGACGACGACCGACAACGAACGACGACCACGACGACGAGGACGTCGTGATGACGGCGACGACGCCCACGACGACCACGACAACACGACGACGAACGACGACGGCCGGACGACCGACGACGGACGACGACGACGACGACGACGACGACGACGACGACGACGACGACGACGACGACTCGACGACGACGCACACTGGCGCGCGGCGCGCGGGCCGCGGCGACGGGCCTCCGCCAGGGCCGCCAGCGCCGCCAGCGCCGCCGCCGGCGCCAGCATCAGCACCGCCGCCAGCACCAGCAGGCGGCCTGTCGGGCGGGTGTAGGGGGGGGGGGGGGGGTATATAACATAAACATATCATATACATATATTGTATGTACTGACTGTATACACACAGCATCATAAACTGGTGAAGCACTTCACCGTTTTAAGTTGAAATGGTGAAGTGCTTCACGAGAATCGTTGCATTATTATATACATAACATCAAAACGGTGAAGCAATTCACCGTTTCATATTAAAACCGTGAAGTGCTTCACAAAAATCGTTGGTTTATAATATACATAACAACAAAACGGTGAAGCAATTCACCGTTTTATATTAAAACCGTGAAGTGCTTCACGAAAACCGTTGATTTATAATATACATAACAACAAAACGGTGAAGTACTTCACAGTTTTCATGTAAAACTGCGAAGTGCTTCACCGTTTTGGGTGGTGGATGGGGTCGATTTGGCGAAGTGCTTCGCGGTTTTGGGTGATGGGGGGGGGTCGGTTTTGCGAAGTGATTCGCGGTTTTGGGTGTTGGGGGTCAGTTTGGTGAAGTGCTTCACGGTTTGGGGTGATGGGGGGGTCGGTTTGGTGAAGTGCTTCGCGGTTTTGGGTGGCGGGGGGGGGGTCGGTATGGTGAAGTGTTTCGCGGTTTGGGGTGGTGGGGGTGGTCGGTCGGTTTGGCGAAGTGATTCGCGGGTTTGGGCCTGTTGCGGCGGGGGGGGGGGGCGTGGTTTGGTTGAATAGTAGCTTCGCGGTTTTGCGGGGTGGGGGGGTGGTTTGTTTTTGGTCAAGGGCTTCACGGTTTGCGGGCGATGGGGATTCGGAGTTGCGAAAGTGCTTCGCGGTTTGGCTGTTCAGAAGGGGAGGGGGGGTCGGTTTGGCGAAGTTGATTCCGCGGTTGACTGGAGTGGTGGGGCCGGGGGTCGGTTTGGTGAAGTGCTTCGCGGTTTTGGTTGCCATGGGGTCGGTTTGGTGAAGTGCTTCGCGGTTTTGGGTGCGGGGGGGGTCAGTTTGGCGAAGTGATTCACTGTTTGGGGTGGTGGGGGTGCTTCACGGTTTTTGGTTGTCAGGGGGGCCGGTTTGGCGAAGTGCTTCGCGGTGTTGGGTGGTGGGGGGGGTGGGGGTCGGTTTTGTGAAGTGCTTCGCGGTTTTGGTTGTCAGGGGGGGAGGGCGGGTTGGTGAAGTGCTTCGCGGTTTCGGGTGCGGGGGGGGGTCAGTTTGGTGAAGTGACTCACTGTTTGGGGTGGTGGGGGGTCGGTTTGGCGAAGCGCTTCGCGGTTTTGGGTGCCGGGCGGGGGGGTTGGACGGGTCGGTTTGGTGAAGTGCTTCGCGGTTTTGGGTGGTGGAGGGGTCGGGTTGGCGAAGTGCGTCGCGGTGTTGGGTGATGGGGTGGTCGGTTTGGTGAAGTGCTTCACGGTTTTGGGTGGCAGGACGGTTGGTTCGGGGACGTGCGTCGTGATTTTGGGTGCTGGGTGGGAGGAAGGGTCGGTTTGGCGAAGTGATTCGCGGTCTGGGGTGGTTGGGATGGGCGGGGGGGCGGGGTCGGGTTGGTGAAGTGCTTCGCGGTTTGGGGTGGTGGGAGGGTCGGTGTTGTGAAGCGGTTCGCTGTGTTGGGAGGTGGGAAGGGTCGGTTTGGTGAAATGCTTCGCGGTTTTGGGTGGTGGGGTGATCGGTTTGGTGAAGTGCTTCGCGGTTGTGGGTGGTTGTGGGGGCGGTTTGGTGAAGTGTTTCGCGGGTTTGGGTGCGGGGGTGGTCGATGTGGTGAAGTGCTTCACAGTTTTGGGTGTCGGGAGAGTCGGTTTGGCGAAGTGAATCGCTGTTGTGGGTGGTGGGTTGGTATCAGTACCATCCGACCCAGCACCATCATCACCATCACCACCACCATCACCACAATCATCATCATCATCATCATCATCATCATCATCATCATGTCATCCCTTCTCGTCGCGTCCCCGGCGTTTGCTGCGGGCGGGCGGCGGGCGGGCGGCTAGCGCGCGCCTGTCCGCAGGTTGTGTACATCATTAGCATGAGCAGCATGATCATCATGATGATCAGGAGGCCTGGCACCGTGCACCGGCGGCGCCGGCCGCCCGGCAGCCGGCGGGCAGGCGGGTGGCAGGCGGCGGGGCTGAGGTCGACGGAGCGACGGAGCAGCGGAGCCGATGCACACCGGAGCGCCGGAGCAACAGGGACAGCCCAAGGACAGCGGAGCGGGTGAGCACGGTGAGTGGGTGAGTGTGGGGGTTGAGACACGTGGAGCACGAAGGACACGACGAGGCGTCGAGAGATAGAGAGAGGGAGAGAGAGAGAGAGAGAGAGAGAGAGAGAGAGAGAGAGAGAGGGCACGAGAGAGAGAGAGAGAGAGGGCACGATAGAGAGAGAGAGAGAGAGGGCGAGAGACTAGAGAGCGAGCGAGGGATAGCGAGAGGGAGAGCGAGAGAGAGATAGAGAGGGGGGAAGTCCCGAAGTCCGAAGTCCCGAGGAGGGAAGAGGGGGGGAGGGGGAGGGACATGATTATGACACAAAATGCCTGGCTGCCCTGTCGCGCCTGTCGGAAGGGAAGCGAGGGTGGGCGGAAGGAGAGCGGAGGCATCGCTGAGCTGGCCCAGACCCTACCTGCAACCGGCCCGCCCACCTGTCCCCCTGCCCCCCGTTCGCCGCCCCCAATACTGGCCTCGAGGGCCTCGGACGCTCACTCGTGGACGCGGCGGTCCGCGTACATCATATGCCTACACAGGTGGCAGAGTTGGACCCCGAGGGGGCCGACGTTCATCCAGTCGCAGAACCAGTTGTCAGCGTCCGGGGGGCGCCTCCCGTCCAGCGTTCCACTGATCTGCGTGGAGAGCAGCTGGCCACAGGAGTCGTGGAACGTGAGCAAGCACAGAGCGCACTCGCGGGCTGTCTCCGCTGAGTCTGACAGATCCGTCTCGCACAAGCAGCACACATTGAGGGAGGCAGTGTCAGATTCGCCAACTGCGAATGCGAGCTCCGCCATCCGCTTCAACCTGCCAGGCGGCCAGGCGACCATACCCCCTCAACTCCTCAACTCCTCAACACCCCTACCCCCCCCTGACTCCTCCACAGCTCACACGTCCTATGAGGCCGCCTCATCCCCGTCCCTCCCCCCTCCCTCGGCCCCTCGGGCCCTCTTGCGTGCCCCCTGGGGTCCCGCCGCACTTGGTATCTTGGCATCCCCTCATCCTGGCCAGGTCCCTCCTTCCTCCGCCTCCTCAGGCCGCCTCCTCCCCATCGGGCCGCCGCTGGGCCTCCTGGCGGGTTTGCTGCTGGCTGGAGCCTAACGATGCTACGCATGCTATGCAGCCATGCCGCTATGCCTATGCCATCTGCTGCTGATACGCTGAACGCCTCAACGCACTACCCGAAAGGACGCGGCCAACCAGCCATCCAGCCAGTCCCACCCAACCACCAGCCAGCCTGCAAGCCGAACATATCATACTGTGGTGATCTGCGAGGACAGGGTGGCGGTGGTGGGTCCAGACAAACCCCCAAACCCCTGGGCGACGCCGCCATCGCTTGCTGGGGGGGGATGGGGCAAATAGTAAAGCACATGGCGCTATTAGGCTATTGGTGCAAGCATCCAAACAAACCGATCCTATTGACCTATTGACTCTATTGACCCATACAATTTGGCAAAGCCTTTGGCGAGGTGGTGGAGGGGTGCGGGGCCCGGGGGGCGGCGTCGGCGGGGGGGGGGACCGGGGTCAGGGGGTCAGCGGTTGGCGCGCCCCTGCGCTATAGGGCCCCGACCTCAACGTATGCGGCTGCACCACCGTATTTTCGTTGGTCCTGGCCTTCTCGACATAATACCCAATGTTGGGATGGATCATGCGGGCAGTTTCGAAGGAGCGCAGCGGCGACCATTGCTGCGTGGGCCACACTGCACGGGGAGGGTTTCGGGCGTGGTCAATTCGAACACGCCGCCCCGAGAAGGTCCTTGGTTCAATCCACTTTACCAGCACGCAAGCCTGGACGCGCTCGCCAGCGGCATCGAGTTCGTCGAGCCACATCACCGACATCGGATAGGGACCTACGAGCAGACCGCCGCCGACTGGACCAGCGCGTGCTCGCTCCCTCAATACTTGGGCCCCCTCCTGACTCTTCTGGCGCCACAATTCTAATACCAATGCAATGCGCGGATCGTCCGCGACGGCCGCGACGTCGATGTCGTCGTCCTCGTCAGGCACATCGTCGGGATCGCCGGGGTCTCCCCCGTCGCCAGGGGCAGGAGGCGGAGGAGGTGGAGGTACAGGTAGCGGCGGGGCCGCTGGCGCCACCGCCGCCACCGGTGCTGCTGGTGCTGTCGATGCTGCTGATGCTGCATCTGCCTCTGCTGCTGCGGCTGCTGCCTCTTGCTCCTCTCGCTCTGCCCTGGCTGCTGCCGCTTTCGCGTCCAGGTCCAGGCTCTCAGTCTCTTCCCGAAGAAGTGCTGCCATTGCCGCCTCATGCTCAAGGTTGTCAGGGTGGACGTCCTCGCCTAACCCTGCTTCAGCAAGCACCTTACTCCAATCAAACCGGTTCTGGAACGCTGCCTTGGTGGACGAGGAGGAAGAGGAGGCGGAGGATGAGGAGGAGGAGGTGGAGTCTGGACCGGAGGTGGAGCGGAGGGAGGAGGAGGAAATGGACGAGGAAGGAGGAGGAGGAGGAGAGGAGGAGAGGAGAACCTTTGTCTCTGCCCCCTTCTCTGCACCACCCGCTGCAACGAACTCCCTGACACGGTCAGTCTCCACCCGCCGGGTGAGGTCCTCATCATCATCATCAGCGCCAGCGCCAGCAGCTCCGTGGACACCTGGCTCATACTGACGGTCTTCGTGTACCAGGCCATCATAATGTTCCGAAGCCTGGCGGCGCCGGGGGAGGAAGGTGGTCGTCGTCGCGACGCGTCGGGCTGCCGTCGCCGTCGCTGTCGCCGCTGTCGCCGTCGCAGTTGCCGGCGCCAACCCGGCGACGCCGTCGCCGCCGTCGCCGCGACGTCGCCGCGTCGCCGTCGCAGTCGCAGTCGCAGTCGCCAGCGCCGACCCGACGTCGCCGTCGTTGCCGTCGTCGACGCGATCGTCGCTGCGACGTCGTCGCCGCGTCGTCGTCGTCGTTGTGTCGTCGTCGCCGTATCGTCGTCGTCGTCACGTCGTCGTCGTCGGCCCGTCGGCAACGCCGTCCCGTCGTCCCGTCGCCGTCGCTGGCGTCGTCGAGTCTTCGCGACGTCGGCGTCGCCGTCGAGTCGTCGTCGAGTCGTCGGTCGGGTCGTCGAGTCGTCGTCGTCGTCGTCGTCGTCGTCGATGTCGGCGGGCCGGCGGAGGGGCTGAAGGGCCTTGAAGGGGGGCCACGGGACCAGGCGGACAGGAGGGGGGGGGAGAGGCGGAGCGGAGAGGATGGAGGGATGGGGGGAACCCGGGGACCTGAGCGGATAGGGGAGGCTGGAACTGAGAGAGTTGAAGAGTGGACGAGGGAACGAGGGGGCCGAGAGGAAGGAAAGCCCCCCCTGCCTGCGCTGTTGTTTTTTCTCTCATCACCAACTGGTCGTCTGATCTTCGATTCTTCGATGCTTCCTAGCACTACGTCCACTCGTGGTTCACACGCCACGCCGCGACGGAGCCGCACCACGCACACCTGGCGATCAGCCAGGCTCGCGAGGCGACTCTAGCTTTGACAGCTCAAAAGAGCTGCTCTGTCTGTCTGCTACACGCAGACGCAGCACCCCCAGTCCTGCCGAATTAATGCGAACGGATCGGGCGATCGCACGCACTCGCCCCGACCCCCCCGATCGCGTGGACTAGCGCCTCCAGATCCCCACACTCCTCTCAGAGGAGTATGTGAAGGATCTGACAGGCTAAAGTTCACGTGGTCAGGGGATGGGGACGCGAGTTCACGCGATCGAGGGAGAAAGAGGCCTTGCACAGGATTGGTAGACGCCCCAAGTCCACAGGTGCTGCACGTGTCCACGTGTCGAGCATGTGAAACGCTCCGGCGCGAAACGAGTCGTCGTCATTAATCGTTGGCGTCGTCGTCGTCGCCTCGTCATCGCCGTCGTCCAGTCCGAGTCTGTCCTGACACGTCGTCGAATCGCTGCTGGGCTCGATTGAATGCTCGACGGGCGGCTCGGGGGGGGGCGCACGCAAGGGGGGTGGCAGTGGCCGGGTGGCCGCAGGGGGGGGTGGGGGCCGCGCGTCTCTATGTCGCTGATGTTACGGTCACGCACTTCCCTGGCGCCCCGATGTCCCTCCACGAAGCCACCCCACCGTTGCGCCCCCCAAGTTATGGCAAGTGACTAACGAGCACGTCGAAGCCATGCTGCCAGGCCGCTGAGAAGACATTGCAACTTAACTAAAATTGTAAAATTGCCTGCCCTGATGCACCGAGTGCGGCCCGAATGCGCCTAATACACGAAGTCACGCCCTGACCGCGGGAACTGCAGCTTCCGGAGCCTCCGTAGGTTGCGGAGGCCGCCCGCGTTGCAAACGTAAGTACAGGGCCTCCAGAGCTTCGCAGGGATGAGTTCCTGGCCGAACGCCCCGCAGGCGGCGCAGAACACAACCGAGCGGTAGGTCTTCAGGCAGTGTGATTGCTCAACATCGGGCCAGACCGCTGGGTCCGCCTCGGCCCAGAGGGCCCAGGCGGGGCGCCTCGCGACCCAGACAATCCCGTCGTCGCTCTCGTCGTCGGCGTCGTCGGCGCCCTGTGGGCCGCCGTGCGGGGCGCAAGGGGCGATCGCGAGCGGGCCGGGCTGCTGGTCGGCGTGCGGGACAATCGCGAGGTCCGGCGCGGGCTGCTCCTGCTCCAGCTCCTCGGGCTCCTCGGGCGCGAACAACGGGGCCACCGCGGCCACCGCGGCGGCCCGCATCACCGCGGAGCGGTTCAACTCCGGCAACTGCGGCCTGGCCCCGAGAAGCAACGCCGCCACCTGAGGCTGGTCGTCCAGCGGCACCTTCCCCCTCGCGTCGTACTCAAGATTCACGAAGCCATGCCCGTGGGCAGAGTCGAAGTGGACTTGGCGGTACGGCCGCGGCTGGCGGTCCTGGCGGTGCACCGCCACCGCCTGCGCAGCAGCGCGCGGCGAGCGGCTGCGCGCGTCCCGGGCGGCGCGCTGGGCGTCGATCTCGGCGAGGATCACTTCGGTGGGTCTGCCGCCCAGGAAGCGCCCGGGACCCCAGCCGATCGGGCCCCCGAAGTCAAGCGCCCCGCTCTCCACCTCCACGGTGCAGTCGCTGCTGCGCGCACGTCCACGCTGCGGGGCGGCCATGGCCGGATGCCGAGGAGCCGATGGGCAGATGGGCCGTCGAGGAGTCGAGGCGGCGCGGGCAAGGCGCTGGGCACTGCAAAGCCTGAGCCCAAATAGCTACGGAGACATGGAGACACACGACGCGGCCCGACGGCCGCGGCGAGGCAACGAGAATCGCGACAGGGTCCAGGAGGTCAGTCCAGTCAGTCTGTCAGCTCTGTCAGCTCTGTAGCTCAGTTCAGTTCAGTCAGTCAGTCAATCAGTCAATCATCAATTTCATCAATCAGATAAATCATCAATCAGTCAGTCAGTCAGCAGCCAGACAGCCAGACAGCAGTCAGTCAGTCAGCCAGTCATTCAGTTAGTCAGACGACTCTCGGCCCCAGTTCAGTCTCAGTCAGTCAGCGTGTCAGTTCATCAACTCCGCCCGTTCTTGTGTTCCCCCCCTCGTGGCATCTCTTCTGTTATTCCACCATTTGCTAGCAGTCGGTCGGCCCGTCCGCCCGTCCGCCCATACGAGGTCGACGTCATGGGGATCAACGGCGCAACGACCACGAGGTAGCCAGCGAGCCAGGCAGGGCGGGAGGGGAGGAGGGAAGGAGGGGAGGAGAGGAGGGGAGTCCGGGAGGAGGGGAGGGGGGGCGGCGGGGGGAGGGGGAAGGGAGGATGAAGGGATGAGACGAGACGGGAGGGAGGGGGGGGCGAGGACGCGATGACGTCGCTATTGCTGCCGCCGACGCGCCGACGCCACCGCTCCCGCCGCCCCCCCCCTTCCCGTCCCTCTCCATCTCTCCACCCCCTGCCAGCCGCCCATCCACCCTTCCCATCCACATCCACACCCCTGCCCATGCCCATTCTGCCCACCCTTCCCCCTCTACCCCCTACCCACCCTCCCACTTATCATCTCCTCATCCCCTCCACATCATGTGGGACTCCACATCCCCAAATTCATCAATCAAATCCCCCCTCGGAGCGGCGGCAGGAAGGAAGGCGGCCAGCGAGCCTCGTCGATGCCGCCTGCCGCGCCGCCTGCCTTGAACTCGTGCTCCAACTCGTGCATCATGTCGGCGTCGGACACGTCGCCGTCGGCCCAGAACGCAGCGCCGCCCGCGCCGCCCGGGGCAAGGGGGGGCCCAGCGCCGCCGCCGACAGGGCCGCCACCACCACCGCCGCCACCTTCTCCTCCTCCTCCACCACCTCCTCCACCGCCGCCTCCGCGTGGGGGTCGATCGTCCTTGTCCGCCGTGAGAACGACCTCCGATGCCTCCAGCACAAACTTCCCTAGCGGCCCATCATCACCAGACTCGCCTGCATCATCCCACAACCACTGGACGACGTGCTTCACAACGTGGGCACGACCACCAAGCTTAGCATCGTCATGAAGCTCACAGAGAACGTCCCACGACATGTCAAAAGCAAGTGGGTCGTGGAATCTGAAGTATCTGTCACCACCGTCACCGACAGCAATCACGCTCGCGACTGCGAGCGTCGTTTCAGTGAAATTCTTATCGACCGGCAAGTACACGAAAGAACGTTCTTTACACATCATGAGACCGCCTGCCAAGTCACCAAGCTCACGCGAGAAACACACCGTGCAATCAATGGCAGGGAAAGCTTTGTGCAACTGGCGCCTGTAGTGGCAGATCAACAACTGCACGACCGGTGGGAGGGCCCTGACGGGGTCCAGCACTGCAGAGGCACTAACCTTACTAATACCAGCATGCGAAGGCTGCGTCGGCACTGGGGGCGCCCAGCGACCCATCTCGGTAGATATAGTGCTCGCGTCACCTGAAGATTCCAGGCATCTCTCCATCAAAGCCCGTGCCCGCGGGCGAATCGCCGACCACTTATGGCTCACGCCTCGGGCCCCGAGGCCAAGGGCCTTTTTCATTTGCACACGACATGATAGAAGGGGCAATCCGATGCTCGGGCATTGGTCGGCGATTCGCTTCGTAATGGAATTGGCCCCCTCGCACTCCTGAATGTCGGCGTGCACGTATATCCTAAACAGTTGGATCAACGCGTACAGACCAGGACTGCACGTACCCGTATCTGCAGCCACACTAATGTCATCTGCATATGCCTTGGCTATCTTCGCTGTGGTCGGGTCAGCAGTATGGCCACGCGCTCTTAAGTATCTCGCAACATCTGGTGAAGGGGTGGAGGGATGAAGAGATGAGATGAAGAGAGAAGGAGAGGCTCTAAGGAGAGGGGAGAAGGAAGGGAGGAGGGGGAGGAAGGGGAGGAGAGGAGGACGAGGAGGAGAGGAAGATGAAGAGAGGAGGCACTCGGATACCTCTTCTAGGGGGATCTGGGAGGCACGATTGGATTCTCGGGGGCAATATTGAGGGAACAGGCTCCCCAGGCCCTGTCGGGGGCCTCTTGGGGCGATCTTGGGGCCTCTGGAGCCGAGCAAGCAGTATCATAACGAATTTCAGTGATTTGGATTTGTTCGAGCCCTCTTGCGGGTCCTTTTGGGGGCCCCGTGGTGCGTCTCGGGTTCGGCAGTCTTGAAAACAGTTGGGCCGTCTTGGAGTCCTTGGAGACCTCCGAGGCCCACTCGGGGCCCTCTTGGACCGTCTTTGAGTCTTTGGGGCCTCTTGGGGCCCTGGGTCGCCTTGTAGCTCGCCCGGTTAACTTGTCAACCTGATGCCAACCAGCCATCAGCCACGCCGAACACGGCTACCGCGGACCGCGGCCCCACGGCCCCACGGCCCCTCCAAGCCAGACAACCAGCCAACGCAACCAACCTCAAGACCTCAATGCGAAGACTGCAAGACTCGAGATCTCCAGACCTCGAGACGAATCAAGATAAGATGAAAGGGGGGGCAGGAGGGAGGCAAGACCGGCAAGACCTGAACGCATACGGCAGGGCTCGTTGGGCGGCGAGTGGGCCAAGCCGCACAGCTTGAACGGGTACCTGGCCAGCGGCAAGCAGCGCCCCCCCCCTGTGTCAACCTGTCCACTGTCCACCTCCGCACGCATATCACCATTCATCGTATGCATCATATCACCCTATCATACACGTACACGCATCCATACATCATCTACACTGACCACTGCCACACGCATCGTCATCCCCCGCCCCCGCCGGGCCCCCTCCTACCTACCCCGATCCCCAGCCGCTCATCTCATGCCCTCATACCCCCCTCTACGTTCGGAAATGCTTGGCACTATCTGGTCGTGCGTCGTTCTGTCTCATGCTCGCCCGCTTCGCCTCTTCGCCGCCTCTTCGCCCATCCTCACCCCCGCCCTCCCGCGCCCCTCCCCCTCCAACCCCGGCCCCCAGGCGGGCACTTCTGCACCATCATCACGATGCGCCGGTGGAACGACCCAGCGTGGTGCAGGAACTCCTCCGCCGAGCGGCCGCTGCCACCGCTGCCACCCTGCCACCGCTGTCAGGCTGTCGCCACAAGGGAGAGTGGGGGGAAGGGCGGAAGGACGGATGGAGGACTGGAGGACGATGGGGGAGCGGGAGAAGTGGGGAGGTCGGTGGTGGGGGAGGTGCGCGCTCGCGCGCAGCAGGGGGGGTCGGGTAGTACAGATTTGGTGTCGCCCGCCGCTCCTCAAGAGTCAATCGCAAAAGGCCGTCAACGAGATGCCCAAGCCCATCCGTCTCGCTCAGCTTGACGCGCCAACCTCGCCAAGGGAACTCAAAAACGAGCGCGGTGTACTCATCGTTTATACTTGTGCATCTGGACTCAACCAACTGGGCCAAATGCCCACCATACCTCGTGACGTAATCTGGCGTGTAGCGCTTCTGCATGAATAACTGAAGATGGTTGCCTGGTCCGTGGGCAGCCTCCATGACCATGAGCATGTACCAGAACACGGGGTCGTGCAAGGTCTGGCGTGCATCTCGCTTCCACCGGCCCATCTTTTGTCGATACTGCTTGATCTCCTCAAGTCGGAGCTCCGAGTCGGGCGCCGCCGGTGCCGCCGCCTCCGCCGCATCGGCCAGCGCCGGCGCGTCGGCGGACATGGCCGCGGCTTCTGCGTCCGTCAGAACCAGGACCAGGTCCATGCACTCACTGAGCTGCCCACCAAGTAGCGGGATAGCATCAATATCAGTGAAACCCGAGCCCGGCGCAGCTCCGCTGGCAAACCTCGCGGGGGCGGGCGGAGACAAGCAGGAGGCAAGGAGAGGAGGGAGAGGAGGGGGTGAGGGGGGGAGGGAGGAGGGGAGGAATGAGTAGGGGAATTATGCGAGGGGGTGCCACGAGAGAGTTTAAGAGGGCCAGACGGTAAGGTTAGGATGGGGGATGCGACACCTGATGCGAGATTCAACAGCAGATATACTCAGCCACCGACCAGCAATAGCTTTGGGCATCACCTTGCGAACATGTTCGACTGCGGACTCGGCCCCATGCACCCCGAGCCAGACGCGAGCCAGCTTGCCAGCCGACGCTCGCCAGCAATGTGAAATCTTCGCAGTCGCTGAGAAGTACCCCCAGCCAACGCCCATCTCTCGCAACCGCTTATCACAATGTGTCAAGCCCGTTTTCACCGTGAGCGCCGCACAATGGCATATACACGGCACAGCAACACCAAGATGGTTCGGCCGATGACGGAGGTCCAACAACATGAGATCTTTGAACCGCATCTGGTCGGGGCCACCGTCGGATGTATAGCACCACCACTTCATATATGTCAGATTGCGCAAGTCGTGGTCACCATCGTCGTCTGCGCCGTCGGCTTCACCGCCGACCCAGAAAGGACACCCCAATGATTCTAATTGTTTTTTTTATCAGGTTGTATGTCCCAACCGCTGAGGAATCAACCACCCGCTGTAAATCTGCACACACATTGATATCAGTGACGCACTCTTGAAAAGGCCGCACACCTTGGGAGGAGGAGGAGGGAGGGAGGATGCGGATGAGGACTGAGGAGGAGGAGGATAGGCGAGAGGAGGAGGCCGAGGAGGCTGAGGAGGAGGGGAGGATGAGAGGATGAGAGGAGGAGGAGGGGGGGAGTCCCCGGGGGGGAGGAGGAGGAGGAGGAGGAGGAGGAGGAGGAGGAGGAGAAGATGAGGAGGAGGAGGAGGAGGAGGAGGAGGAGGGAGTCGGAGGAGGAGGAGGAGGAGGGGGTGGGGTGGAGGTAGGAGGAGGAGAGGAGGAGGAGGGGGAGAGATGGGAGAGAGGAGAGAGAGAGAGAGAGAGAGAGAGAGAGAGAGAGGGGGTGAGGGGATGGGGGACGGGGTTGTAAGGATATACAGAGGTGCATGTGACTAGAGGATTGAAGGATTGAGAGGGGAAGCAGGAAGCACGCCTACGCCAGCGTGGTCGGTCACATGCACGGTATGCAACAAGCAGTTCTGCAGCTTCGCACTGTTCCAGACTGCAGAGTTAGTCGCGTCTGCCCTCCAGAAATGACCTATAACATGATAGTGGAACCCTGAAGCAGCTGAAGCAGGAGGCATTCGCAGAGGTGTGGTAATGACGCGTTCACACTCGTGATGGAATAATCGGGACGCGCCCACCCACGCTCCCGAGAGCAACCGTTCATAACGAAGCACAGAGTTTTGGCTGATATCTTCCAACAGCGCTGCCCCAATATCACATGCTGCAACCGATGCCAGGCAGTGCCGAGAGGGCCGCGCCACCAGGGGCCCCAGGACCAGGCCCCCAGGTCGGGCCCCAGGACCCCAAGGAACCGAAGAAACCCAAGAAACCTCGGGGGGGCAGAGCCCACGGACCCACTGGCCATCGGCCAAATGGAACCCCCGTGTGGCGCGACCCCCTTTGGCACTGCCTGAGATGACATCGAACGGCGAAGTGCGACGGCGACCTTAGAACGAAATGTCAGATGCTTCTGCGCACGCACCGCCTCTCCAGGTCTCCTCTCAACAATAAACATGTCATTCTCATTCTCGCCATCGCCGTCGCCAGCAACGATTGCGCCTTCGCCTGCCCATCTGGCCACATGCTTCTTTGCCACGCGCAACCGCCGGGCGAGCTCCAGGATCTCCTGGTCGCGCTCGAGGGTCACCTGCGAGGGTGAGGGCGCCGCGCCGAGCGGCGCCGCGGCGCGTAGCGCAGGGGGGCGGGCGGGGCGAGGGGGGAGGGGGAGGGGCCCCGGGGAGGGGGGATGGAGGAGAGGGGGGCGGGAGGGGATGGGGAGGGGAGGGGGAGGGAGGGAGGGGGAAGGAGAGGGGAGGAGAGGGGGAGAGGGACAGGGAGGGGGAGGGAGGGGGGGGCGCCTCAGTCCAAGGTCCCAGGAAGCAAGGAAGCACAGCAGAGAGAGATAGAGAGAGCGATGGGGGGGCAAGCGGACCTCGACCAGAAGCGCGTGGTCCATCATGGCGTAGTCCTCCCGGCGCATGATGGGGACGCGCCTCGCGGAGCGCGGAGGCGCACCACCTCCTCCTCCTCAGTATCCTCCCATCCTCTCATCCTCCCTCATCATAAAGATCCTCCTCGTCACCACATTCCTCCGCTACTCTGCCTCATCCCCTCCTCCACCACTCCACATCATCCTCATCCTCATCCACAACAACACTCATTCTCCGCCTCATCTCCTCATCGCATCATCTCCTCCTCCTCCTCCTCCTCAGCACCCCCCTCCTCATCATCCTATCCTCCTCATCCTCCGCCTCATCCGCCTCATCCTCCTCATCCGCCTTCTCCTCCTCCGCCTCCTCCTCCTCCGCATCCTCCTCATCCTCCTCCTCATTCTCCTCCTCATCATCCTCCCTCCTCCTCGCCCTCTGCCCCTCCCCCATCCTCATCCTCCGCATCTCTCCTCTCATCGCATCCGCCACTCCGCCCTCCTCATCTCCTCCTGTTCCGCCCCCTCATCCTTCTCATCATCATCATCATCATCATCATCGTCATCATCATCATCATCATCATCATCATCATCATCATCACATCGTCATCATCATATCGTCATCAGCATCCCTACCCTCATCCCTCCTCACTCCTCCTCCTCCTCCTCCTCCTCGTCCTCCTCCTCCTCCTCCTCCTCCTCCTCTGCCGCCTCCCTCCTCTCCCTCGCCCTAATTAACTCATCATCCTCTCCCCCCTCCTCACTCATCCTTCATCCTCTTGGCGGCCCCCTAGCGGCGCCGCCGCCTCAGCCTTATCCTACTCCTCCTCCTCCTCCTCCTCCTCCTCCTCCTCCTCCACCTCAGCATCATCCCCCCCATGGGGGGGCCTCAACGTGTTGGTGCCCCCCACCAACGCCACGCCGGCAGCACGCGGCACCACCGCCGCCGAAGGCGGCTCCGATGCCACCAGCGCTGCTGGGGGGGCTGGCGGCGGCGCCGGCAGAGGCGGCCCAGACTGCACGCAGTTCCTAACGATGGCCTCCCACACGACGGCCTCGACATCGACGTTCACGAAATGCAGCGCGAGCGGCACCATAATAAGTGCGCGCATGCCTGCCGGAGCGGGTGGCATAGTCGCGGCGACCGACGCGCGCCTGATGGCGGCCCGAGCCGCGGGGTACCCCACCCGCCCAAACGTGGAGACCAGCTCCTCTAAGGAAGCCTCCTGGATCACCAACTCGTTGGACGGGGGGGGGGCGCGGGCGGCTCGAGTCACGACGATGAGCTCGAGACGCCTGCTCTCCAGCGGGCCGAGCGAACGCCGATCCCGAAGGGCCGCCATGGCCGCCCCATGGCTGGCCCGCAACAGCGGCGCGCCGCAAAGGGACGGGGTGAGAGGCGGGCGTCGCCCCCCCCCCCTCCTTCCTAGACGGCCATTGCCGCTGCTCTCACTCGGCCCCCTTGCCGGCGCGCCGCCTCCCCGCCCGCTCGGGCGCAGGCCGCGGCCCCGCGCGATCCAGAGTGGCGGCGTCGCGGCACGGCGAAACCTCGCGCCCGCGCCCCCGCGCCCCCCTGGGGGGAGGGAGCGGGAGGAGGAGGGAAGGAGGTAGGAGGAGGAGGGAAGGAGAGGAGGAGGGAAGGAGAGGAGGAGAGACGAGGAGGGAAGTAGAGGAGGCGGACGCAGAGGAGGAGGGAAGGAGAGGAGGAGGGAAGGAGATAGGAGGAGGAGGGCAGGAGGTCATTTCCTCCTCTTTGGTATCTTTACCTGTCATCACGGCTCCCCCTCACATTCCCCATCGCCGCCATATACACACCAACATCGTCATTTTCCTACCCATCCTCGCCCTTCCCCTACCGCTGTAAACCTCAAAATGCGATGCTGATGTGTGTGAGTTTGGTGCGATCGCAGTGTTGGCTTTGCTCTGAGCGTGAATGTACGGTGCTCAGTGTGCTTGGGTCGCGATTCGGCGATTGCTAGATGTTGCTATAACTGCGAAGGCGAAGGTGCCGTTTTCCACCATTCTCAAGTTGTGAAACTGCTAAGATCGTTGGTACTCACTATCTTAACAAGCCCAATATGGGGAAGCTGTTTCGTTCACTTCGCAGGTCGTTCGGGTCAGTACATACAGGGGAATTGGAACTACCCATGACATCTAGCTGGCACCGCGCCTCCCGGCTTCTCGGGGGGGCCCCAAGACGCCCAAGGAAAGCCCAAGACGACCCCAAGGAGCCCCTAGAACGTAAAGAACGGCCCAACACGCTCCCGCGCAGCCCGAGACACCCCTCCGACGGCTCTCCAGATCTCCAGGAGGCCTCCAGAACCCCCACGGGGTCCGGAAGATCCCACACCCCTGGGGGGCCCAGCCAACAACAACCCGCGAGGCACAAACAACAAACAGCGCCGAACAGCGCCGAGGAACTGGAAAAACATAGAATTCCCACAATTCCTGTTTTTTCCCAACCATCCTGTGGTGTTGGGTCCTCGTTTTGAAAAGACGTCGCCCCGCGTTCCTCCTCCTCTCCTCCTCTCCTCCTCCTCCTCCTCCTCCTCCTCCTCCTCCTCCTCCTCCTCCTCCTCCACACCCATTTCGGTACACCCTTCACACGTTTCGTGGCCTCATAGGGAGCTCCACCGAAAGCCCCAGTGCCACCGCCCGTATGCGTCCCCCACACCCATTTCGGCACACCCCTCACACGTTTCGTGGCTCCAGGCAGCTCCACCGAAGGCCCCAGTGCCACCGCCCGCATGCGTCCCCACTCCCATTTCGGCACACCCCTAACACGCTGCGTGGCCCCATAGGGAGCTCCACCTAAGGCCCCAGTGCCAGCGTCCCCCACACCGATGTCGGCACACCCCTCACACGTTTCGTGGCCTCATAGGGAGCTCCACCGAAGGCCCCAATGCCACCGCCCGCATGCGTCCCCCACACCCATTTTGGCACACCCCTCACACGTTTCGTGGTCCCATAAGGAGCTCCTCCGAAGGCCCCAGTGCTACCGCCCGCATGCGTCCCCCACACCCATTTCGGCACACATCTGAAACCATTCGTGGCCCCATGTTGAGCTCCACCGAAGGCCCCAATGCCACCGCCCGCATGCGTCCCCCACACCCATTTCGGCACACCCCTCACACGTTTCGTGGCCCCATGTGGAGCTCCACCGAAGGCCCCAATGCCACCGCCCGCATGCGTCCCCCACACCCATTTCGGCACACCCCTCACACGTTTCGTGGCCCCATGTGGAGCTCCACCGAAGGCCCCAATGCCACCGCCCGTATGCGTCCCCCACACCCATTTCGGTACACCCCTCACACGTAGAGTTCCACCGAAAGCCCCAGTGCCACCGCCCGCATGCGTCCCCCACACCCATTTCGGTACACCCCTCACACGTTTCGTGGCCCCATAGGGAGTTCCACCGAAAGCCCCAGTGCCACCGCCCGCATGCGTCCCCCACACCCATTTCGGCACAACCCTCACACGCTTCGTGGCTCCATAGGGAGCTTCACCGAAGGCCCCAATGCCACTGCCCGCATGCGTCCCCACACCCATTTCGGCACACCCCTCACACGTTTCGTGTCCTCACAGGCAGCTCCACCGAAGGCCCCAGTGCCACCGCCCGCATGCGCCCCCCCCACACCCATTTCGGCACACCCCTCACACGTTTCGTGGCCCCATAGGGAGCTCCACCGAAGGCCCCAGTGCCACCGCCCGCAGGCGTCCCCACACCCATTTCGGCACACCCCTCACACGCTTCGTGGCCCCATAGGGAGCTCCACCGAAGGCCCCAATGCCACCGTCCGCATGCGCCCCCCCCCCACACCCAATTCGGCACACCCCTCACACGTTTCGTGGCCCCATAGGGGCTCCACCGAAGGCCCCAGTGCCAGCGCCCGCATGCGCCTCCCCTCTCCCAATGCAGCGCTTCGTGGCCCCATAGTGAGGTCCACCGAAGGCCCGCATGCCACCGCCCGCATGCGTCCCCTCCACCAGTACAGCGTTTCGTGGCCCCATAGGGAGCTCCACCGAAGGCCCCAGTGCTACCGCCCGCATGCGTTCCCCCTACTTATTGCAGAGCTTCGTGGCCCCATAGGGAGCTCCACCCAAGAAGATATTCACAAGTGCGGTATTCACAGCTGCATATGGTTGGGTCCGTTGCCCGGATAATTCAAGTTTGGCCCCCGGTCTACTCTTGCACAACATACCACAATTCAGACCCTCTCACCGCCCCAAATAACCCGACAAGCCGTTGAGGGCCCCAAATCATTGAATACCTAGAAAGGAATTAATGATTTCTGCGTTTCCGCACTTCCCCTTCTATACGATTCCGAAGGATGCGCAGGGCCTCCAAGGGAGTCCCTGGACGCAAGAAGCGACCAACATGATATTACATGAGTTGGCAAGTCAAGCCTAGCTAGAATTTGAGCGCGCGCAAAGCGCGCGGGATGGTTCTAGTGTATATATATATGCATTGATGCATGCATACATGCATTTCTATATCGGTATACATCTGCATACAATCATATATATATATATATATATAAAAATGTATATGTGTGTACATATATATACTTATGTCTGAGAAATATAATCAATGTGCGAATATGAATCTCTCTATATATATATGCTAAGGATAAGGACTGCAGCTGTGTGGTTGCTCATCTGTTGCACTTGCTCGATGCAAGTATGTCGTATGTCTCTTGGATCCCGTGTCCGTTGCCCGCAGCATTAATTGAATGACCGTCCTCGTCACAGTGTGTTGTGATTGCTTCATCGTCCTTCGTTATGGATTGCAGGAGTGGCCTGTGTATATGGCAATTGGGGGGTCAATGTTGTGGCGGGTTGCACAGGAGTCCTTTCGTGGCAATAAGCGTTGTTACACATTACCCAAGACGCTAGAATGGGGAACGCCTTCTGCTCGGGAGCGGCTTGCATTTCAAAGCCGCTCCTGCGGCCAATGTTGGGGATCCTGTGGTGGGGCAGTCGCGGCGATAGCGTTGATAGCATCGGAGGAGCCGCCTGTGAACGGGCGATCGCCCCCGCCGCCGCCTTGATTCACACGACTACAAACTTGCATATCGAGCATTACCATGGTGCACCGACCGTCTTCTTCGGCACTCTAATCGCCGCGTCCAGGACCACTACATACGCGGCCACCATCGCCACCACCAGTGTAAGTTTCAGGCATTACCACCATCACCGCCTCCCTTGGAGGCAACGACATTCACGACCACCACAATCATAGTCATGACCTGCACGACCACCACCTGAACTGGCACCGCCGTCACAACCCTGTCTACGTTAGGATGCGCGATCCACGCCCTGCCCCGTCATATTGTCTCACATTGTCCTGCCCCGCTTGGTGGGCCACCGCCAGCGCCGTCACAAACTGCACCGCAGCCAACACCTGTGCCGTCATCGTCACGGCCACCTGGCATAATGGTGACCATGGCACTGGCGACAATGATGACACAAACCCAATCTGGGGGACTCAAACTGCTGTGTTTTAATGTGTACAGTGGTTTTAAGTGTGCACCGAGACACGGAAATAATCTGGAAGCCAAGAAAACCTGTGCTTTGACAGTGTCTAGTAATTTTCATCTTGATTCCCATTGTGCGGCCATCACATATAACCCATGTGAAGATCTCATTGACTCCGATCTTCTAGGATACGATTGAAATCCTATTGTACAAGCTTACAACTTGATTCCCCAAATGCGGCCATCAAATGGAATCCCTTTGTGGGGTATTGCAAATTGACTCCCGGCGTGTGGGAGACACGTGGTCTCCTTTTGTACGTACTTACACATTGATTCCTAATGTGTGGTCTTCAAATGGAACCCTTTTGCGCTTGGCTCGAAGGGGGAAGGGGGGGCAACGAAAAAAACGAACATAAACAATCAGGGGGACCAAGAGCGCCGTGTTTCAATGTGTAAGTTGGTTTACAGTGTACGCTAGAGAACCCAAACAAGACAATCTGGAAACAAGGAGAACATGTTTTCAATGTGTTTGGGAATTTACACATTGCTGCCACGTGTGCAACCATCACATATAATCCCTCTGAAAAGGCTCCACGACAGAATTCCTATTCTTTGGGGGACACGTGAAATCCTGTTGTACCGCTTTGTGCAGTAGTTCCTAATTGTGCGGCCATCGAGTGGAATTTCTTCTCGTGGAGTGCAACACATTGACTCCCATCGTGCAGGAGGCACTCGGGATCCGTCTGTCGGTTCTTAGAATTTGATCCCTTTGGAAGCAAAGCGTTTAAACAAGATCGGCATGCAATTGCCAAAACACTGTGGGAGCACAGGCTTGCCTTGCTTCCAGGGTGTAGGTTTTTTTTTGTGCTGTTGATATACATTTGTACATCCAACGTACACATGCAACACCCTGTTTTGGCCCTCCCCAATTATCTTGTTTGTTTGTTTGTGTGTTTGTCTTTTTCGTCGGCCAGCCCCCCCACCTCCTCTTTGCGAGCCACGCGCAAAGGGATTCCAGTTGAAGGCAACACAATAGGAATCAGCATGTAAGTATGCACAAGAGGACTTCAATTGTCTCCTACACAATAGGGATCACTTTGCAGTGCGCCACACATGGGCTACATTTAAAAGCCGCACAATAGGAATCAATGTGTAAGTCTGTACAACGAGATTTCACTTGAATCTTACACACTAAAGGTCAATGTGTAAAGCCCTTCAAAAGAGTTGTACGTGATGGCCGCACAATAGGAATCAAAGTGCACATGCCTCAAGGCTGTGAAACGCAGGTGTTCTTTGCTCCAAATTAGTTTGCTTTGATTGTTGTTTGTTTCTTTCGTCGGCCAGCCCCCCCCCCGCGTCCCCCCAGCCAGGCGCAAAGGAGTTCCATGTGTGAAGGCCGTACAGATGTAATCAGGTTGAAACTCCGCATAAGGGATGTTCATGCTACACGACACGCCACGAACCAACTCATACATCTTCGCATGCTGTGGTGTGAAAGCGAGGTGGGTGGATAATGAGAGTGGCCCTTACCATACACATATATATATATGTTTGTTTGTATGCCTGTATGTATGTATGTATGCACGTATACATAAAATCTTACATGTACACACACATATATATATATATATAAATATCAGAGTGAGGGGGCCGAACGGTCATTCACTGTCCCTGGGTGCGTGGCTGAAGTGGGATTCCGCGGTGCGGATTCGTGTTGTTGTTGTTGTTGTTGTTGTGTTTTGTTTTGCTTGTTGTTTGTTGTTTGTTGTTGTTGTTTGTTGTTGTTGTTTGTTGTTGTTGTTGTTGTTGTTGTTTGTTGTCGTCGTCCCACCCGCAACCCGCCCCGCGACCCACCCGCGACCCACCCCACGACCCACCCGCGACCCACCCGCGACCCACCCGCGACCCACCCGCGACCCACCCCGCGACCCACCCCGCGACCCACCCCGCGACCCACCCGCGACCCACCCGCGACCCACCCGCGACCCACCCACGACCCACCCCGCGACCCACCCGCGACCCACCCACCCGCGACCCACCCGCGACCCACCCGCGACCCACCCGCGACCCACCCGCGACCCACCCGCGACCCACCCCGACCCACCCCGCGACCCACCCGCGACCCACCCGCGACCCACCCGCGACCCACCCCGCGACCCCCGCGACCCACCCGCGACCGCGACCCCCGCGACCCACCCGCGGCCCACCCGCGCCACCCCCCACCGCGTTCCACCCGCGACCCACCCGCGACCCACCCGCGACCCACCCGCGACCCACCCCGCGACCCACCCGCGACCCACCTTCGACCCAAACCACATTTTCGGCGCCTGCGGCGGGCTTTTTTTGCATTCCTTCCAGGTATAGAGCCCGCGAACCACCCCGCGACCAACTCGCGACCAACCCGCGACCCAAACCACATTCAGAGTACAAACCACATTTTTCGGCGCCTGCGGCGGGCATCTTCTGCATTCGTCCTAGGTGGAGAGACCGCGGCCCACCAGCGACCACGTTCAGGGTACAAACCAAATTTTTCGGCGCCTGCGGCGGTCATCTTTTGCATTCGTTCCCGGTGGAGAATCCGCGGCCCAGCCGCGACCCAAACCACGTTCAGTGTACAAACCAAATTTTTCGGCGCCTGCGGCGGGCTGCTTTTGCAGGAGGAGGAGGAGGAGGAGGAGGAAGAGGAGGAGGAGGAAGAGGAGGAGGAGGAGGAGGAGGGGGAGGAGGAGGAGGAAGGAGACGACGACGACGACGACGTCTACGACGACGACGACGAAAAGGAGGAGGGGGGAGGATCGGGAGGGGGGAAGAGGAAAACGATGAGGAGGAACATGACGACAATGGGAGGACGATGATGGAAGGACGAGGGGGGGAGAGGGAGGACGATGAAGAAGAGGAGGAGTAGAAGGACGAGGTGGAGGAGGACGACGATGACGATGAGGACGAGGACAAGGACGAGGAAGAGGAGGAGGAGGAGGAGGCGGAGGAGGAGAAGGAGGAGGAGAGCGCCATCGACAAGGAAGGTGGGGGCCACGAGGTCCGCCGGCTTGACGACGCCCGCGTCGCCCGCACCCGCCCCCTCACTCTTATCCGCAATTGCGGGGTGCTATATATGCCTATCTATCTATCTATATATATATATATGTATGAGCACGCGATTATGTATGCAATCGTATGGGACTGGGGCTGGTGCAAGAAATTCCACGCTCCTGGTCCGCCAACCGCGGCGGCCTCCAGAGCGGCGGCGGGGGGAGGGCGGGGAACCGGTGCACGCGGAGCATGAAGAGCCGGGCCGCGCTCTCGTTGTCGAGGCCCTGTGCGGCTGCGGGTGGCAGAGAGGAACACAGGAAGAAGAGGAGGGGCAAGCAGGGGCTGACTCGGGCGTTCCTCGTCCATGGGAAAAGGAATAGTCGTGCGGCATGGGCACCGTGTGGCCCACTGCAGCACGGTGCAGGCCGCTGCCGAGCTCAGGGAGCTTCTGGGCGGTCGTGGAGCAGCCGACGGCGGCGCGACGGGCCAGCACCTCGGGGAGTTCGAGCGCGTGCCGAGAGACTCTGCTGACGTGCTTGGGCTGCCGAGGAAGGCCACGCCCGAGGACGTCAGGGTCGGCCTCGTCCGCCGCGGCGACGCCGAGTTGGCGAAGCGCTTCCACGGCTGGCGAGCGGGGCGCAGGGCGCCCGCACGTCCTCCGGGCAAGCTCGGCGGCCGTGTGCTGGAGGCGCTGCGCAGGCCGGAGTGGGATGGCACTGGCACGGAGGAGTCCTAAGATCATGCAAAGTGAAGAACATCACATTTCTTTCGAGAAACCGTCGAATCCAAAGAGCGCCCCCAGATTGGTTTACGTTTCGAGCATTTATGCAAAGTTTTGCGGGTTTCGACGCGCGTTCTGATTACGTTTTGAGTTTTCGGATGATCACCGAGGACCGGGAGCGCTCGATGGACTCGTCCGACGGCCAGGGGTCGTTGCAGGAGCGGGTCGCCAACGTCGGGGGCACGAGCTCGATGGAGTCGCCCGGCTTCAGCGGCATGGAGAAGGGCACATCGTCTGCGGAGAATCGTCCCTCCCTCATCGCCGAGAGGATCGTCGGCATCGAATCCCAGATGCTGGACCTTAAGGACCTCCTCCTGACTTTGCGGGCCGATGTCTTGGGCATGGCGCCGAGACCAGCCTCTTCGGTGCTGCCCGCAGGCGCGGATCGTCACTTTGCTCGGCCAAATGACGCAGCGGAGGCTTGCGACATAGTCTCGGAGCGCTGTCATTCGTCTGGGCCCATGCTTGTCGACACCAGCGGCGGCTTGGAGAACTGCGACACGGACGGGGAGGTGCGCAACTCCCCCGAGCCGCAGGGACACCAGCTGGCGCAGGAGAGCATGGAGCAGCAGAAGGAGGACACGGCAGAGGGCGACGACCACCATCCCGTACAGACCGAGCTGGCGGAACCTACCGAGGGTGAGGCTTCCAGGGCTGGCGTTAGCTGTAGGCAGTGCGCCAGATGCAGCAACACCCATAATCTGGTATCCTATTTTGCCCTTTCTGCTCCTTCCAAGGGAAACGTTTCATGCTACATTTGTGGGGCTAGATGCAAAAAAGGCAAGAATGCATACGGGTGCGAAGGATGCGACTCGTGGGCTCACAGCTCATGCTACACGAGTTTCCTGTCCACTCTGGACGCACCTGTTCAGGATTGATTGCCTCAGCATCTCCCTCTATCCCGCACTCCCTCTCCCCAATGATCCTACCCCTCGCTTGTCCCCACCTCGATGCCTCCAGCATTGTAGTCAGAAGGGCTCGGGAAGGGGAATTGGGGGAGAGGTAGGGGAGTGATGGGGTTTGCTCCGCAGAGGAACGGCCAGGCCGAACGGCTGCCGAATCTGCAGGAGCTACGCACGCATCGCGAGCAGCGCCTGCTCGCAGACAGCCGCGCGGGCACGACCTAAACAGCGGAACTGTACGGGTGGTTCGAGTATTAGGTGTGTGCGCTGTGCTGCGGGATGGCGTGCGTTTACATGGCCCCTGGCTTGTGTAGCTGTCGAGGGTCTCTGACATCCTCTCTCCCGCCTCAGTAGCAGGCCTCCCCTCCCCTCCTCCTTTAGCTGAATGTATGAGCAGGCTTGGCGTCTCCCAGCTTGCCGATTTCTCGAGGAAGGGGGGAGGAGACGAGGGGGTGAGCTGGGGAGAGGTAGGACGATGTCGTCCGAGGCACCGCCCAGGGAGGCGGGCCTCGTGGAACGAGGCGCCCAGGGAGGCGGCCCTCTTCTGCGGCTGGGCCGAGCGGCTCGCCCATCCATATTTTTTGTCCTTTCCTGCTCTTAGAGTGGGCTTGGGACTCCTTAGTGCATCAGTGCATCAGAGGAAAACGAGGGGGAAGAGCAACGTTAAAACCACATCAGCCCCTGGGAAGCGGAACTCCCGATCCCCAATTCTCCACAACTTCCTGAAACACTGGGCGGCAACTGGAGGGCAGCCTCCAAGAGAAGAATACGAATCATTGCGCGGCGCGGGGTGGAGGAACAGCTCCCCTGCCCTCCCACGTTCCCCCCCAGGACGCGTGGCCTGGCCCGACAACAACATCGTGACCTGTTTTCGGGTCTGTGAAGCACTCTTACGGGCCCTGCCGGGCGCGGTGCGGGGGCCCCCGGGTGTTCCCCTGCACCCCCCCCGCTTTGTGCATCGCCTCCATCCTTACGAGGGCCGCGGAAGGGATTCAATCCAACCGCGCAAGCCGCTGCTGACTTCGGCGAACGGCCGCCCTGCTTTCTTGAACTTCCACCACCGTGGACCCCAACAACAAGTTATTGTACTGTGGATGTGCAAGCTGTTTGTGTAGGCTACCTGGTGTAAACTAGAACGCTTCATTTTTTGCATCAATTCGTGAATGGTCGGCTCCACTGTTCGCACAACCACCCCACCCTCCCACCCGCAATGTGTTCGGCAAAGCCGTATGCAACCATGATTGCGACTGCGGGTCGGCACTTGCTGGCGCATCTCTGCGGCCGCGCTGGCGCGCGAACGCTCGCGCGCAGGGCGACCAACTGATTTGGCACAACTGGTGCGGCCGCGATGGCGCCTGCCGACGGGAGCTTCCCAGCGCATCTCGAAGGTGCGGGTAGGTGACTCGGGCGGGCGCAGTATCATGATGACGTCGACGCTGGAGGCAACGAAGATGGATGGTAGTAACGATGGTGGTGGCGATGACGACGATTGCGACGGCAAGGCCAGTGACGGCGCAGATGCTGGTGACGACACGTACGATGATAATGTCCATGTGTCGATGATTGAAAGATTTGTGCTGATGATGGCAGCAATGGCGGTGATTGGCGATGACCTGGTGATGGGGGAAATGCGCGCGCAGAAAACCGAGGAATCTGGCAATCTTCAACTCTGTCTGAGCAATACGTAGCGTTGCACATGCGGTTGAAGAGCTGTGTCCTGAAATGCTCGGACTCGGACCTTCAAGGAGTACGCGAGCGGGGGGCGCTGCAGGCGGGCACCGTGGCGCCGAAACACATGCTGCGGCAGTCTCTGTGCCAGCCGGCGGGGACAGCCCGCGCGAAGGGAGAGAGCGAGAGAAAGAGACAGAGAGAGAGAGAAAGAGGAATACAGAAAGAGAGACAAAGAGAAAGAGGGACGCGGGGCAAGCAAACACGGGAGGCGAGGCCGAGGGACAGGGGGGAGGGGCGAACGACAAGAGGAGCGACGAAGGAAACGCGAGCGAAAGAAACCGAACGGCGGAACGAAGGGCAGCCCTACTCACAAAATATGCCCTCCAAAGTGCCCCAAAGATCTGTCGTAGCAATATCACACCATTCGCATTCAGGAACAAGTTGGTTCGGATAGAACCGAACGTTTCAGAACGTCGGGCCATCATTTCTTCCGACGACGCGGGTGTCCACGAGCATAGTGCCCGTGCCGTCCAATTGCTGTCAGATGAAAAAAACTTTACAAACCCATGTCCATGTCCGCTGTCGTTGTATTTCCACATGTCACAAGGTTGTTTGAAATCTACCGCCGCGGCCCAAACAGGCAGGGTCCACTCGTCGGCCTTTCCTTGGATCTGCGTAAGAATGAACAGATGGTCCGTCGTACTGCAGGGTTCAGGAAGGACTTCGACGTGGGCGCGTGGTGGCGCGCGTGCGCGTGACTCAGATGGCATTCTTTGATACTGGGCGCATGCTAGGTCAACGCAAATGCACCGCGTGGAGAGATCATAATGCGACGTCTGGACAAGATGGCAAAGCACCTGTCTTTCTTTGATTTCAGCACGTGCGCGCGGACTCAACATCTGCAATACTTGTGGCGTTTGATGTGATTATGTTGAAACGCTTGCAGAACTAAGGTGTTTGGTATTTTCTGCCATGCGTTCTTGCAGAATCACCTCTTGAGGTACAACGGGTGCGCGCATGGTATTATTTGACCGGGACGTGGGGGGGTCGGAATAGGCCTTGGTGGGGTGGTCTGATTTCGTTCGCCCGATGAACGATTGGGCGAAATCATATGTAATGTAATTTGCAGTGTCCCAGAGGGGGCATCGATCAGTCTAGAGGGTAGGGATGGTAGAATCGATCATCTTTTGAAAAGAAAGTGCGCGTGGTGCACGCTAGTGGCGGCCACGAGGCGGCATCGTGGCGAAACCTCGCGGGACACACCCAGCGCCCGAGGCGGCCTCGAGGTGGCATCGTGGCGAAACCTCGCCGAACTCGCCCAGCGCCCGAGGCGGCCACCTGGCCATCGCTCGGACGTCCATTCCCTGTGTTTCTTTTGGTTTCGTGCGTGGTTTTTCGCCAAATGATCAAGGATGCTCCTCGATGGTCCTCGCCGAGGAAAACACGTACACTTCCGAGCGATGCCAAGCAACTGGGCGGCAACGTGGCGAAACCTCGCGGGACCCACCCAGCGCCCGAGGCGGCCACTGGGCGGCATCGTGGCGAAAAACCTCGCGGGACCCGCCCAGCGCACGAGGCGGCCGCGGCACGGCCACGGGCAGCAGCGCGGCGAAGCCTCGCCGGACCCACCCAGCGCGCGCGGCGGCCACGAGGAGGCGACGCCCCGCGGGGCCCAGACAGCGCACGAGGCGGCCACGGGAAGCAACGGAGAACACCCTCGCCCGACCCCAAACCCTCAAAGCAGACACTTTCTAAGGAAAGAGAAATGAGATACAGTCGGACTCGATTGGACAGGACACGCGAGAGAACACAATACCCTTCCGAGGGCCAACACGGTCACAGTACAATACCCTGCCGAGGGCCAAACTGCCACAATGTGGGAAACATGAGTCGCGAGACACAGGACACAATGGTGCCCTTGATTTGGCAGGATCGACCTACTAATCTGGGCCGACTGTAATCTGACAGCGGACAACAACCAACAGGCCAAAAAACGCGTCACAAATCAGTAGGCATCTGGCCCGGTAACGGGGCTGCCATGCGAACGTGGCCATCCGCTAGAGCAGCCGAGCCCGACCCTGCCCAATTCCACGAGGGGCAGAGGAGGAGGAAGAGGAGGAGGAGGAGGAGGAGGAGGAGGAGGAGGAGGAGGAGGAGGAGGAGGAGGAGGAGGGGGAGGGGGAGGAGGAGGAGGAGGAGGAGGAGGAGGAGGAGGAGGAGGAGGAGGAGGAGGAGGAGGGAAGGGAGGAGGAGGGAAGGAGGAGGAGGAGGAGGAGGAGGAGGAGGAGGAAGGAGGAGGAGGGGGAGGAGGAGGGGAGGGGGGGAGGAGGAGGAGGAGGAGGAGGAGGAGGAGGAGGAGGAGGAGGAGGGGCTGACCAGCTCAGGGGGGGAACATCGAGCTTCAATCGGCGCTGCACCGCCGATAGATCGGCGTCAGGTCCCCGACAGCAAGTCCGAACGGTCCTGGGCGGGGTGGGCCCTCGGGCCCCTGGGCGACCAGTGGGCGATTCGGAGTCGTTGCGCCCCCGCCCTGAGCCAGTCCGCCCTGGTATTGCTTCCGAGGCTGTCCTGCGAACGTGGCAACTCTCTGGCCTCCTCCTCCTCCTCCTCCTCCTCCTCCTCCTCTCTCCCTCTTGCTCCAGGAGATGGCCCTACTCCTCCACCTTCTCCTTCAAGAGAGGGGCCTCCTCCTCCGCCTCCGCCTCCGCCTCCTCCGCTTCCGCCTCCGCCTCCTCCTCCTCCTCCTCCTCCTCCTCCTCTTCCTCCTCCTCTCCGCCCCCCGCGCGGCAGGGGCACAGGGGAGCGCTTGGTCCTTCAGGGGGTGGTGCACCACCTGGCGGCCGAGCGCCTCAATCTCGATCCGCCTCCTCCGCCTCCGCCTCCGCCTCCTCCTCCTCCTCCTCCTCCTCCTCCTCCGCCTCGTCCTCGAGTTCCTCCGCACATATTCGCCCGCAGACCGTTCGAATAGCGCTCTGTGGGACAATCTGATGCACGGCGCACAAGCGCGCCTCCACCGCTGCGGCCTGGGGGGACGCAGAGAGCCGAATAATGGTTCCCCATCAGATGAAACGAACACCCCGACAAAGCTACCACGACAACTGATTAGGGCAATGTCGGCACACCGCCAGTCGTCTGACTCCTCGGCCAAACCCCTTCCGCCTTCTCCTGGATCCTCCTCCTCCTCCTCCTCCTTCTCGTCCTCCTCCTCCTGCTCGATCGTCGTCATCCTCGATAGTTGTCCGCCTCGGTTCTCCTCCTCTTCCTCGGTCCTCTCACATGGATCTTCCTCCTCCTCCTCCTCCTCCTGCTCCTCCTCCTCGATCATCCTCCTACTCCGCTCAGTTGCTCTACGTCTCGTATGCGCCGCAAAAACCTTGCACCTAAAGGGAACGGGTGCTGATGGAAAGATGATGAATCTGTTCGGTGTGCGCAACGAATAGCGAAACGGGTCCTGGACTCCAAGTTCTAAGCGAAACGGGCCCTGAACCCCAGGGGCTTTCCCAGACCCTAGGACGCCGAAGACAGCGGAACATCTCAGGACCCACTTTCATCAGGATCCAGTTCCTTCATGGCAGGGATTCAGCGGGAACATCGAGGATTCCACTTTCTCCTCGCCCCGCCCCTCTCCAAATCCCCGTTGTGAGCTTCAAAGAGGTCTCTGGAACTCACGCCAACGCTCCCCCCCATGCCCGCATATCAGCACAAAACCAACAAGGATGTGTAAGTCGCTCCTCCTCTCATCCCTCCTCCTTCTCCTTCCTAGACTCAGGACCGTATGCAGAGACGTAACAAAAAAACATCCGGAGGCTCGCCTGGATGTCCTGTAACTTGGCGGCTCCTCTGGCTCCGCCACTGGCGCGCTCCCTCCGCTGACCTGTGCTTAGGCAGATGTGTATGCCTCGGTCCCCTCCCATCGGAGGCGACGACATGGCGAACAGCCCGGGGGCGCCCCCATGCTGGCGGTAGCGCGAAGCGGGCGCGCCTTGAATTGCCCGCCGGCAGTGCCCTCCATGCGCTGGCGCCTGCGCGCGCGCGGTGCGCTGTGCTTGCAGACCCCGAGGGAAGGGGGGAGGGGCAGGCGGACAAGCTAGGTGCGCTCGCGTCATATTTTCATCCCTTGCCATGGCGTAGATCTCCTTTTTACTCGCACAGCTGGATGTCGTAGCATGGCATAACATTACATGGCATAGCACGGTGTTGAAGATCAACGCGTAGCATGACATAGCATGGCATGGCGACACCCCAATGCTGGGGGGGCTTCCGCGGCCCAAATCAACGAATCGGCACCGAATGTGGAATCACTTCCGATGGCTGTTTCGGGGGGCCATTTTCTAGATTTTGGGCCCCCGGAAACCATGCCGTGGCATGGCGCTGGAAATAATGACGCCAGCGCTGCAGCGGGAGCACGATTCGGAACGAGCAGAAGCGCGGAAATGAGGCCAGCGCTGCAGCAGGAGCACGATTCGGAACGAGCGGTAGCACGAACATGAGGCCAGCGCTTCAGCGAGAGCAGCATCTTTGACAAAAAACCTAAGCGAAATCCCGTTTCCCGGGAATCCTGTGTAAAAACCTGTGCGCGGAGGGGGGGCGAATATTTCCTGGACGTCAACAGGGGAGAGGGGAGAGTAGTATTCATATTGTGAAATTGTGGAGGGGCGGACAGGGGCATAAGAGGGGGGAATGGGCAGGGGCATGAGGGGGGAGGGACAGGGGCCGGGAGAAGCGGGACGGGGCAGGAGAAGGAGGGGGTGGGGGCATGAAGAGGAGAGGGGGGGGGCAGGGGTAGGAGGAGGGGGGAGGAGCATGAGGAGGGTGGACGCGCAAGAGGGGGGGGGAGAAGGACCGTACGGGAACCAGCTGAGTCCGGTGCACGGCGCGGCTGCGCCGCTACTGCCCTGACTGTGTGCACCAGAATTTGGGAATGGCAGGGGGAGGAGGAGGAGGAGGAGGAGGAGGAGTGGGAGGAGGAGGAAGAAGAGGAGGAGAAAGAGGAGGAGGAGGAGGAGGAGGAAGGAGAAGGAAGGAGGAGGAGGAGGAGGAGGAGGAAGAAGAAGAAGACACATATGAGGAGGATGATGTTGATGATGGTGGTGATGATTTGATGATGATGATGATGATGATGATGATGATGATGATGATGATGATGGTTGCTCGCTCGCTCACACCCAATCAGACCCGTTCGTTCCATCAACCACTCAATCTCTGTCCACCTGGGCGGGGGAGGGATGGGTGCAGCGCAGGCGCGGCCGCAAGAAATCCTCGCAAGAAACCGAATCCCGAAGATCTGCGCGCGAGGTGCAAGTGCGGGGGGAACCCACGGCACCCCGAACGCGGCAGCCTCTTGACGCCCGCGAGAAGTCATCGCGCAGCGCGCGTGGCGAAGAAACCAAGGGGCCCTGACGCAGTCTCTTGTTTCTTGATGCGCTTCCCTTTAAAGGGACCCAAGAAACACACGAAACACATGCACACAAGTCCCAGGATTCCCCATCTGTTCCCATACTTTCGGAGTTTTCGTCTTCCCCCCCCCACTTCCCACAGTTTCCTACATTTTTTCCTGGCGATCGACGGTGATTTGTGCCTGTGTCTGTTCCCCCTCTGATTCCCTCTGTAAGAACTCTGCGTAAACACATAGGCACGGGAGGTCCGCGCAGACTTCTTGCCTCAGCGCTGGATCCTCCCTCCCCGGATCGCGCTTTAGGCCAGGGGGGCGGCGGCAGAGGCGCCGCGGGGGTGCCACGAGGGGCCTCCGCGCCGATGCAAAAAATCAGTGCGGACCGCGGATCGATTAAATGCTCGGGTATTTCTTCGCGACTCGACTCTTGAACACCTGCAGAAGTGACTAGAGGCCTCCCAGATGGGGTCGGAGTTGATGGGGTCGGAGGATCGCGCTGCATCGCCGATACATCGGCGATGCATCGCCGATGCATCGTCGGCGATGCATCGGCGACGTCGACGTGAAGCAAATCGGGCTCCACATCGAGCGGCATCGGAGATGTATCGGCGATGCGGCGCGATGCTCCGACCCCATGGCCCATCTGCTCCGACTCCATCTAGGAGGCCTAGAACGACCTTCTTCAGTTCGGGGACTTGAGTCGTCGGACCGCGTGGTGACCTCGAGATCCCAGGACATCCCCTCGGGCCGAACGAAAGGGGGGGATAGGGAAAGTGGGTCATGTAATCTGCTGCATGCAGCTGGTCTCGGCCCCGCCGCCGCGCCCACTCCTCGATGCCTGGGCGCCTCCTGGCGCCGGGAGGCGCTTGGAAAATCAGCTACGCGAGCTGATTCTCTGCCCTGCCCTTTCCTTTTCCCCCCCCTTTCGTTCCCCCCGGTCATCACCGCGCGGTCCGTCACCGCACGGCCTCAGGACCCGGGAGGCCTCGGTCGCCCGAGACGGTCGTCAGGAAAGGGCACGGGTCCCAAGGGCGCGCAGTGACCCTGGATCACCACTGAGTCAATACGCTGAAGGCATCTATACACCACCACCGTGTTAGGCCAGGGCCATCCTGGCCCTGGCCTAGTGTATACGCCCTCCTGGCCGAGGCCAGGAGGATCTATACACCATCCTGGGGCCCAGGATGGCCCTGGCCTAACACGGTGGTGGTGTATAGATGCCTTCGTCGGAGTCAAGTCACCGTCTGAAATTCCCCAGCCAATGTTTCCGTGCCACAGGCCGGATTCTCCTGCGGCTGTCCAGGGCGATCCGGGCACCCCCAGAAAAGCTGTGGTCACTACACTTGGGTGGCTGGCTCCTAGAACTGGGAGGCTGGTTTGCAGCCCTTCGAGCTTTACCCTGACGACGATGATGAAGATGATATTGATAATGATGATGCTGCTGATGGGGATGATGGTGGTGACGATGCTGATGATAATGATGAAGATGATAATGCTGATGGTGATTATGATGATGACGATGATAATGATGATGCTGATGACGATGATGACGATGACGATGATGCTGATGCTGATGCTGATGATGCTGATGCTGATGCTGCTGCTGATGATGATGCTGATGATGATGAGGATGAGGACGAGGATGATGGTGGAATCAAGAGTTTCAACAGATACAGTGACAGAGGGGTGTTGATTTAGGTGTATGGGAGAGGCGGGGGAGGTGCATGCAATGCCCAAAAGAGCAAACCGCCAAGCCCCTGACCCTGCTGCCGAGCAAGGGCAACCGTGGAGCGACATCGGCGGCGGGGCCAAGCCCTCTCCCCCACCCGAGAGGGGCAGCTGCCGTCTCCTGCCGCAGGTGTACAGTCGGGGCGTTGACCTAAGGAACCCTAAATAAGGAACGAGGCCCCTTTTTCCCATAAGTTAAACTTCGATTTCCCATGGAAAACCTAACGCAAACTGTAAAACAATCAAGGAACACCGAGCCCCTCGCCAACGAGAAGGATTCCTTCTTCAGCGCCCCGACTGTATGCCAACCCCGCGCTGGGGTGGGGGGGCGTGGGGGCGGGGAGAAGCTCGGTCGCCACCCCCGTGCCCAGTGGGTGTGCCTCACGCCTGGGGCACCCTCGAGGGAGGCCGGCGGCTCGGAGGAGTGCGGAGGCTGATGCGTTCGTTGGTTGTCTGGGCTGGTTGATGTTTTTGTCCGTGGTCGGGGGCTGTCTTGGCCCCAGCTTGGGTGATTTGTGAAGCTGGCTGCGAAGTGTTCTGGCTAGGGCTGCCTGGATCCAAATTTGATCAACTTCATCTGACACCGGTTTGGTGATACGGTTGAAAAGAAACTGTCTTGCCTACACTGGCTGAGAATCCCACCAGCCCTTTGGGCCAAGGTGGTCAATCGTCCCCGGACAATTGTTTGATTCTTATTGAATATTCCCCCTGTAGAGGGACATGCCCGACTTAAGCCTTGCGATGTTCCAAGAGAGGCCCAAGAGCTGCACGAGGCGCTCCCTAGACGGCCCCAAAGGGCGCCCAAGAACGCCCCAAGAAGCGATTTTGATTGCCCCAGGTTGGGGCGAATCGAGGACCCGTCGTCCAGAGAGCCCTGGATCATGCCTCCTCCGATACAGTAGAGTCTCGATTACAAGAAACCTTCCACAAGAAACGAACCCTGAGACCCCAGGACGTCCACATTTTGTTTGGTGCGGGAACGGCACGCTTTCCATGGCGAAACCATCGGAACCCAAGAAACCCAGGGCACCCTGGAGGCAAGCAGGGTGTTCTTGGCATGTGCCTCCTCCAATACCGCGGAGGCTCCCGGATGAACCCGCAAGGAGTACGCGGCGGCAACGCCTCCTTGTCGCGCGTCGCCGACCATATCCACGTCAGGACCACGTGGATCGTCACGACAAAGCGTCATACGCGAAATCGAGCTGACAGTTTCGGTCGGTCAGCGCGCTCGTTCCCCGCCAGGCACATCACCACGCGGAAAGACTTGAATTTCGATGCCATGATTTCCTTTATCCGCGCGCTTGTGGGTCTTCGACGCGCGAGTAAGCACCCCGACAAGCGAAGCCGTCCAGTAAAAGCACGCAAGGAAGGCATTGAACAGGGCATGGCTGATTAATGAACGACCAGGGCCGTGTAGAAACGCCAATTGTGGGGGTCGGGGTGGTTTTTGTACCTTCCCTGAATATGATTATTCCTCGTCGACGTCGTCAATACTTCTGCGTACCTCCTGCGTGCTTCGCAAACGTGTTTACCTCGTACTCGTCCTTGTTATCGCCGGCGCCGGCGTCGAACACATCCTAGTCGTCCTCCTTCTCCTCATACCCCCTCCTTCTCCTGTTTCTCCTCCTCCACATCCTGATCCCCCACATTCTCTCCACCTAACCCTTTCCACCTTCCCCTTCTTCTTATTCCCCCTCGTCGTTGTCTTCGTTGTCGTCGTCGTCGTCGTCCTCTTCCTCCTGTTCCTGCACCCTCCTCCTCTTCCTCGTCTCCCTCCTCGTGATCCTCGTCGTCGTCCTCCTCGTACTACGTTGAATACCAAAATGAAGGGGCCGAACGGTCTTAGACAATCCATGGGTGCGTGCCTGACCCACCCGCCCGCGACCAGCCCGCAACCCATCCGCGGCAACGTACTGCTTGACAAATATTCGTCGCTTGCGGGCTTCTCCAACGCCTCGCAGACTGCCGACGACCCTGCGACCCCATGGTTCTCATTCGCAATTGCGGGGGCAATGGTCTTCCTCGCCCTCTCTTCCCTCCTCCCTCTCCTCCCCTCCCCTCCTGTTCCTCCCTGCTCCTCCTTGGTCTTCCTCCTCCCCCTCCATCTCTCTTCGCGGGGGTCCTCCTCCTACACCCATGGGGTGCCTTGGCCTCTTGGGGCCCTGGCATAGTCGTAACCCTCGGTGGCGCTCATTGCGCTGCCTTCCCTGCGGTGTGGGGCTCCAGAGCCCGCCCGAGGGGCGCGAGCTTCTCTTTCGGGAGCCGCTTCGTGTTCGCCAGAGTCTACAGAGTCTCATCCGTCTTCTTCCCCCCTCCCTGCCCCCTTTCCTTGAGGTGCGCACACCTGCTGCTCAGTCTCAGGCTGGCGGGCGCCTGCGAACCACGTGCTACAGAAGGGATGCTCTTGGCCGCCGTCCTCCTCAACTTCCTCCATGTAGCCGTGTTGCCAGCGACTGCGGGGGGACATCGTGCTCCGATGGCCCGCTGGCAACTTAGCTCCGCATGCGATGTGGCGGGACACCCGCATATCTCGCGCTCTCTTCTTGGGAGCGAGCGTCGAGAGACGAAACGCAGCTGTGTAACCCCTGTGGTAACAGTCTTTTTCAAAAACGGTTGCGAATCTTCAAGCCTGTGCTGGTGGCAAGCCCGCACTCAAAGGACCTTGAATTAGTCCATCGACCACGTCTGAGCAAAATGCCATCCCCCTGAAAACGCACAGGTGGGGAATGGTGGTGCGGTGGTATCCCGAAGATTTACATTGGGTGCAAGGCTTGTCTATCCAGAGGTTCTCTGCTCCTCAAATTGGTACGTGAAACGGATCATACACCGAAGTTCCTCTTTGAAGCCTTCAATGCATGTTTGGCGTGCCCCGCTTTCGGGTCGGCCTTGGCTGCTTGGGTCAGGGGGGGGGACCTGGAAGTCACCCCGCAACTTTACATGGATGGTGGCAAGGCGGGCCGAAATCAACTTCATTTCGGCGTCTTCAGCGTTGATGCGGTCACTGACTGTCTCAAGGAGCTGAACACGTGATGTGGCATCTTCGGTTATCTCATCTGCTAATGTGTTGGCTAAAAAGGCCCAGGGCAGGATAATATACTTGTCCCAGTTGTCGTAACCAAGATGGGGCGTGGTTTAGTGAAATTCGACGGGCCCATCGCGGGCCTCTCAGGCGGCCTAATTATCAAACCAGACATCGGGATTGGATCTCGGCTTCCGCCCGGAATCCCCCACAACTCCCCAATGAACGCAGCTGGAGTCCAAAACAATGGTGACTTCGCCCTGCGCGTGGAGGGAGGCTTGGGTGGCGGCGCGCAGCTCGCCGCGATTGACGGTCTGCTTTCCTATTAGGCATCTTCGCGAAGTGCCTGCTGGCTCGTGATCGCCGGTCAAAGCTCCGACCCCCCAGCCCGCGCGCCGTCTCCGAAGATCCTTGTTGCGCGGGCCCCCGCCGGCATCGGTTCCGACCAAGGAGCTTCCCTTTGACCGCGATATATTCTGGAGAGCGAAGGTGCCAGGTGGCGCGGTGGACCGAGGGGGGCGGGTTATCTTCCGCAAGTCCCATGGTGAACTCGGCGGGCTGGAGCGCTCTGCCCCACTTGATGGTGCGCGAGAGACGCTGCTCCAAGGCCCGCCAGATGATGCGGTTTGATTCTGCGACTGCGTCGTCTGCGCACTGCCGCAGGGAGGGGCAGGCCCAGCAGCGGTGAAGGTCATCTTCTTTGGGCGCTCCACACCTCGGGCAATTGGCTGGACCATCTGGCTTGCGCGAGGTGGAGGCGCCCGCGTGTCCGCGCTGATGCTGTGCTGATGGCGTGGATGGCCTTGGCATATCCTGGAGTGACCGTGGGTGCCAACTCCTTCCTCAGCCCCCCTTCCAAGGTAGAAATTCGAAGCCCGTTCCCAGGGCGCGTTCGGGGCGCGCCTCGAAGAAGCCATCGTGAACCCCCCCTGCCCCTCGGGATCTCCTGGAGCAGCTTCGAGCCGCCTCTGACCAGAAAGGGTCCAGCCCCGAGGTCCCGCAGGGCAGATGTCAAAATCCTGGAGGGTGGCGACAGCAGCCCAAAACAGCGCCACAGCTTTGCCGCGCCTGGACGCCCCCGAGAGATGCTCTACTGTAGGAACCTATCGCTTCCGAAGCGATGCATGCAATGGATTGCACAAAAAAAACACCAAAGATTGCACAAAAAAACCGAAGGATTGCACAAAAAAACCCAGGATTGCACAATCCTGAGTCCTGGCTGGCCATGTCGAACCAGGCCGTCAAGATCTGCAACGGCAGATGATGAGCAGGATCCTCCTGCTCCTGCCCTTGCGGCGACGACGCAAATCCTCCTGCTGTGGCGCAGCCGTGCCGGGGAACATGTCCGGGCGCGAGTCGCCCCCGGACCCGCTCGAGCTAGCTAAATGGGGGAGATACCTGGTGGTTCCAAAAGAGCTGCGGCTTGGCCCCAGTAGAGACCAGTCCGCGGGCCTCGTCTGATGTCCCTGAAAAGGTTGCTCATGAAGTTGAGCTTCTTGAGCCCTTTGATGGACCTCGCGTTTCTGGTGGTGAACCTACGTCGCCTCCCAAGAATAGCATCCAATACTAGATTCCCCCCAAGACCTACCCGTTTGAAATCATACCCACAAGAGCCCATCTTGGAGCAGAGAACCTGGCCGACGGGCAGGGCGGAGCTGATCGCGCGCGACTTGGGGGAAAGACGACGTCCTCTAGCTTGTGGGGCTTCTCCTAAGTAGTTATTTGATGGCATCGGGGGCGTCCTCTTGGAAGATCTCGCGGGGCCCCCAGGCTCGAAGTCGGAAGTCGCCAACCCGCGCCCTGAACTTCAGGTGTCGACGCGGGCGCGCATCTCGTCAGGTTCATCATGGAAGATGGTTCGGGCGAACGGCATCGATTGCGGGCGCCCCTGGAGCGCGCTCTCCGCGAAGCAAGTGGCAGCTGACCACCCCGGCGCGGAGTCGAGCGCTCACGCGGCCGCGTGAACCACCGTGCCAAACAAGAGCGGCAATGTCGGGCATTCGAGCTAGACCGCCGCGCGACGTACATAATACGTGTTAGCTGTGCCAAACAAATTCTCGATGTGCAAGAGCACCTCGGTGATGGGCACGTCTGCACTTACGGTGGGCTCGGCCGTCGCCTCGCTCAGGCGTGCTGCGCGCAAGCGCGAGGGGCCGCCGATCGTCTCGCCCCAGAAAACCAACGTTTTCTAAGGGCGGGTTTGAACCGAACTGGCAACCGTGAGCCGGTGGCCCCTGCAACCGACCCGCCCAGACCGCAACCAGAAAACGGGCCGGCTGATACGGAACCGGCCGATTAATTGGAACCGAACTGGCCGATCGGAACCCGAACCGGCGGCGCCGAACCAGCCTGCCAAAGAGGCCTCCAGACGGCCGAAAAAGGCCCCGAGACGGGCTCCGTGAAGTTCCAACGGCCGACGGCTCCAGGACTTTGGTGATGGCGATGACATATGAGATCTATGTTAGATGAAGTCACTTATAAGTTATTTCAATTATATCTGAAGTTATTTGTAAGTAACTTGAAACCACTTGAAGTGAGATATGTTAAGATCCTGCAACTACCATCCACATATAACTTAATTCATTAACACATATACTTTAATCACATGTAGAACATATGTTACGTGCGTGCACCCAATTGCCATACTTATAAGTTACTTATGATTATACTTATACATAAGATAAGTTTAAGTCCGATAAGTCTGCTTTTTCGTTTTTTTTTTTTTTTTTTTTTTTTTTTTTTTTTTTTTTTTAAAAGGGGGTCGGACACCAAAAAACGCGCAGGTTTTTTTCAGCACAGTGTTTCGCCAGGCGCCAGGCGACCGAGAAGGCCGTTCATCACCGAGCTCAACCCGCGCAGCCTGGGGGGTAGGAGAGATGGGGGCGGGAATGGCGGGGGGGGGGGAATCGGGAGGGGATGCCATGCGCATTGGCGGCACACCGCCCGCACTTCTCATCGCGGCGCGTTCTGATGTGATTCGCTTCGGCGGCCCACCGCCCACGTCTTGCAAATTCTGAGAAGTTTTATCGCATTGGCGGCGCACCGCCCATCGCGGCGTTTTGCCCGCGTATTGCAATTTATACGTTTTGCGCATGTTGATTGAAGTTTCGTCGCGTTGGCGGTGCACCGCCCACGTTCCCTTGATTGCGCGAGGCGTTTCTTCACGCGTCGGCGGAGCACCGCCCACGCCGCACGTTTCATCACGATTCGTCATCGAATTTGGCGGTACACCGCCCACGTTCCCGTGATTGCGCGATGCGTTTCTTTCGCGTTGGCGGTGCACCGCCCGCGGCGCATGCTTCGCCCGAATTTGTCATCGCATTTGGCGGCCCACCGCCCACGTCACCTTGATTGCGCGGGGTGCTTCTGCACTCGTTGGCGGTGCACCGCCTTCGGCGTGCGTTTCATAATATACCGCTTGTTTGGTCGCATTGGCGGCGCACCGCCCAGGAGGGGGGAGGAGGGAATAGGGGGGAGGAGAGGAGAGCAAAAGGGAGACGTGAAGGGCCATGCCATTTCCCTTCGCCACAATACGCTGCCCCTGTCCCACCGAGCGCTTGGCGCTGGGGGCGGGCCCCGCCTCTGGGGGGGGCCGCGGGGCGGGCGCCCCCCGTCGCGCCGCGGCGCGATGGAACGCGCCCAGGCTGCCCTGGGCGAGGCAGCCGCGGCGCTTGCAGCGGCGAGCGGGCCTTCCAGGGGCCCTGCAGAGCAGCTGCACTTCGGGAAGGTGCGCGCGCTCATCGAAGGCCAAAGGTGAGGCTCGGGTCAAATATCCCGCACGGGCGAGAGGCCATCCGTTCCCCCTCGAGGAGGTCCCCGCCTCCGTTCTGCGGTACGCCGCCCGCTTCCCCCCCCCTCCCCGCCGTCTAACATTCCCCCGTCGTTTTGCAGGTGGATGGCCACGGAAAAAGGGCAGCTGCTGGCGCAGCTCGGGCAGACGGGGTTCAGTCACGATTTGGTCGGCGCCGCGGCCGAGTGGCTCTGCGGGAGGCGCGCGAAGGCCAAAGGGCAAAGTTACGACTGCTTCGTAGAGTTGCTGACTGCCTCTACGTGGCGCGTACTGCTGAGCCCAACCGAGTCGTTCGCTTCGAAGTTTGTCATGTTGATGCGCCACCTGGGGCGCCTCGGGCTTCGGAACCCTTCCGAGCCGACGTTTGGCATGTTAGCCGCGTTCATGTTCCTGGCGTGCCAGCGATCAGGCATCGAGAAGAACTCGCCGACTCCGCAGCTCTTGGACGTGTGCTTGCAGTTGGCGAAGACCACGTGGCGTTCCCCTGCCAACACAGCTGCTCGAGACAAGGCGACCGAGTTTGTCGGCGCGCCCCCCCCCCTCGGCGGCGCTGTTCCAGCAGGAGAGGCCGACGCTATACGAGCAGGCGTTCGCCTCGGAGGGGCCCGCGCAGCCGACAATTGGGCTTCTCGAGACGCAGGTCCTCGGGCAGCCCATCAGCTTGCGCGGCGACAGAAACGCAGCGCTCGGCGCCCAGGCAACGCCGCAACGGGCGGCGTTGCCGCCGACCGCCTTCGCGCCTCTGCCACCGCCTTCTCCGACGAAAAGCGTTGCGGTTGCGGCCGCGAAGATGCCCGCGACGCCTCCCTTGGGAGCCGCGACGCCAGCGGCGTTGCCGTTGGGGGTGATCCCAACGCACAACACCCGCGGCGGGTGGCCGAACCCCGCGGCGGCCGCCCTCTCGCAGCGCGGGCCGACGACTCCCACTCCAGCAGCTCCCGCGGGCGAGCCTGCCGCGAACATCGCGGGCGAGCCTGCCGCGATGTCGGGAGCGGCGCCTGCAGCCGCGGCCTCAAAGTTGGGCGATGGCGCCAAGGTCAAGGCATCGGCCGTTGACGTCATGGTGCTGAGCTCGAGCGAGTCCGAGGTGGACGCGAAGGAGGCGCCGCCGAAGAAGGCAAAAGTTTTTGGACGGTAACCTGGACCCGCCTCCGCAGCCCCCGCGATTCACGGGGGCGCGCCTCTGCCCAAGGCAGCGGCGCGCCCTCTGCGGGGCGTCGCAGGCGCGGCGATTGGTTACTGCCACTTGCCACTGTCAAGGTGGGTCCGAAACTGCCGCTGGCGAAACTGCCTGCCGACGCTGCCCTGGTTCTCCTCCAAGCGGCGGGGCAACGTACTTCCTCTGGCTGGAAAGCGGAGAAGGGCGAGAAGAAGCGGAGGAAGTCCGACGCAGTGGCGGCTCTCCCGCAACAGGCGGCCTTGGCGAAGACACAGGCTTCAGATGGCACGGCGAAGCCATCGGCGGCGAAGGTAAAGGCTTCGCTGACGCCGAAGCCGAAGGCAACAGCCGAGGCAACACCGAAGAAGACTGCGAAGGCGAAGGCGGCAGCATGCAAGCTGAAAGCACCGCGGTATGACGACGAGAGCAGTCGCAGCCGGATTCTCTTCAGGAGCGGGCGCAGCGGGCCAGGCGGCACCAAGAGCAATAAGTACAGGAACGGCAAGGAGAAGGACACTTTTGGGTCCCATCTCCTCCAATCGGCGTGGCCACGGGGCTCGATGCGTGGCAGCTGAGCGCGTTGTTGCGGCCGCGCGTGGCCTCGCTCCAATCATATGCGCAAAGAGACCCCGCGGGCCACTTTGCGTTTATGACGGTTTTCATCTGCCACTCAGGAGGCCGCCATCGCCTGGGCCAAGGCGCCGGTGCAGGGCGAGCTGGAGGCTCGCAAGAGCGAGTTCTGAGGCGACCTGCTTCGGTGGCGCGATGCAACTCTCAGTCGGCTTTGCTGCGGGCGGCGCGTGGGGCGCGCAGCCTGCGTTCAGAAAACAAAGGACTCGGATCGAAATCGGATCGCAATCTTATCGGGCCTTGCTTGTCCTTGCGCTGCTCAGGCGGTTCATCGTATCTCTTGGAAGGTTTGTCTGGCGGTGCGCCGCCGCCATCTGTTGTCGGCGGTGTTCCGCCTTCGCTGGTTCCATTACCATGGGCGTTCTCATTTCTCTGACCGCTGCCTCGCCCCCCCCCCCTCCTCCCACCACCGCGCCCGCCCGCCTCCCTCCGCCGCTCCCCCCGCGCCTTTTCAATTCAAGCAGCCCTCCCCGCGGGTCCCGCGGCGCCCCTCCCCGCGCCGCTGCCGCCAGCGGCCGCGGGCGCTTCGCGGGCGCATGGCGAGCGAGGGCGCGGCCAGCAGCGCCATGGACAACTCCGCGGAGGCGCTGGGAATTCAGAAAACGCCTGCTCAGCCCGAAGCGTCCGCTTGGGCAGTGCAGGTTGATTTCCAGGATTCCTGTTGAGGTGCACATGGAGGCTTCAGATGCGAGCCAATCGCTTCTCTCGCATGTCGCCGAAGCCTTGAACCTCTTCGAGATGTTCGCCCAGGCTCGAGGGAAACGGATCGAGCGCGCCCGACGCCCACGCGGCCCCGCCCACGTTCGCCCGCGTTGGCCTGGCTGCAGGCGGCGGCGGGGCAGGGCCCTGCAGCGACGGTGCTCTCGGCGTTTACCTTGCCTTGCGCAGGAGGCAGGCATGGATCGCATCATCGCCGATCCCGCGCCGCCAGGCTGTGAGACGGCGGAGCGCCCTGCCAGCAGCAGCGACCCCTCGCCAGTGGCGAAGCAAGAACCGACGCCCATCCCCGTCCACAATCAGGGCGCGGCGCCGAAGTCGCCGCCACGTCGCACCCGAGACGCTAGCGGCACGTGGCGGGCGGAGCAGCAGCAGCAGCAGCAGCAGCAGGAGGTGCAGCAGCAGCAGCAGCAGCAGCCGTCGGAGGAGCCTCAGCCACAGCAAGAGGTACAAGAGAAAGAGAAAATTTTGCCGCCGTGGCGCCAGGCGCCACCGCCAGCAGGCGCGCCCAACGTGGGCGCTTTCGTCGCCAAGGTACCCGAAGTGCCGAAAGCGTCTGCGGCGCCAGAGGACGTGGTGCAGGCGTGCAAGTTCTTGCGCTCGCTGCTGAGCGAGAGCGCGCCGATCGCCCGGAACTCCAAGCGCGTCCAGGAGCCACTGGAGCTGCTGCAGCGCTACGTCGGCATCTGGGGTCGCGCCAGCAGGGGGCCGCCCGCGCCCATGCACGGTGGCCCGCAATTCTGGCGCGGCCAGACGCGGCGCACGCGCGGGAAGCGCTGGGGCAACCGCGGTGGTTCAGGCCCCAAGGCAGAGTGGTACGCCGCCAAATGCGGCCGCGCGCCACCTCGCCGCACGCGACGGGACAACGGCGACGGCCCGTACCTCGCGCCGACGCCGCCGCCGCCACCGCCGCCCCCGCTGCCGACGGCAACGAAGTCGGCGCCCGCGGCAGAGGCAGCGGCGGCGCGGCCGCCTCCACTGCCCCTGAAGGTCAAGGCGATGCCTTCTACGAACCGCGGGCTTTACCTTTGAGACTCGCGGGCCACGGGCTTTGACAACCCCCTCGGAGGTCAGACGCCGACTGAAACATCCATGAGGGGCGGGGGGGCGTGAGAGCGGAGAGGTAGTGGACGGTGAGCCAGGAGACAAATGGAAAGAGAGCGGAGTAGAAGTTTCAGTCGGCATCTGATTTTCTGATTTTCAGGTGCCGTTCTACGCCGCTGGCGGCTGTCGCGGTAGACGTGCGCCGCGCTCGCGGGGCCGTCCGCGAATATCCTTTGCGCGCGTCGCCAGCAACAAATCGGCGGGGCACCGCCTGTCATGGGCTCTTGTCGGCGGCACTCCGCCTAACTTCGGCGGTGCGCCGCCCGCGCGTGCTCCAGACTCCCAGCGCCCCCCCCCCATTCAACTTCGGCGGTGCACCGCCTGTGCGTGCTCCACGCTCCCTGCACGCCTCCTCCATTCCTCTTATGATGTCTTCCGCAGCCGCAGGCTCAAGGCTGTGCTTGCGCCGCGCTTTTCCCGCGCGCGCCTTCGCGGGCGCCCATTATTCGCGCCGTCCTCGGCGCGCTCTCGCAGCCTTCGCGGCCGCTTCCCTTCGCGCCGTCTTTGGCGCGCTCTCGATCGCGGGCCTCCAGTGCGCCATGGTGGTTAGCGTCTTCGGGTGCGCGTGCCCGTTGTCGGGGACCTGCGCGAAAGGCGAGAGTTTCTTCAAGGGCGCGTCGCGAGAGGAGGCCCAGTCGAAGCTGAAGACGCACTTGGTGAAGTCGAGCTACCACCTCCTCGAGGAGACCGGCGCGGATCTTCAAGTGGCCTGCGCCGAGGTCGGCGCGCCCGAACGATTGCCTGCCCACGTCTTTCGGCGAACCTCGGTGGCGCTCGGCTCACCGAGGTCCGAGCGCCTTCGAGGTTCGACGAATGGCGCGAGCGATCGCGGGGCGCGCTTGAAGGTCGAGGAGTGGACTGAGGACACGGACGAGTGGGAACGCTGGCAGAAGAACAACGACGAGCAGTGGTGCAATAACAACCGCCGCCGTGGCGCTCGCAGCACGCCGTGCCAGCCTCCCGAGCACGTCGCTCCACTCAGCCAGAGTGCAGTGGCGGCGGCCTTCCCGAAGGGCAGCGGCAGGGGCGGTCCGCTTCAGCTCAACGTGGGCGGAGCGAGCTCGCACGTCAGTGTCAACATCGCGCCCGAGGCCACCGCGCAGCTGAACTCAGCGCAGGCGCAGGTGATCCTCGACGGCGTCACGAGGGCGAGGATGTGCTCGGCGGCCTGCCAGGCAAAGGCGGAGCGGTCGGCCGTGGCGTTCCGCGCCGAGCAGGCGGCCCTCGCCGACCTGTAGGAGACGCTGGCCAGCTGGCTCTCCAACAACGCGTCGTGAGGCCACGTTGGGGTCCTCTCGTCGCGGCGGCGTCGGCCGCCCCCCTCGGCCGCCTCGCGGCCTTTCGGGCTCGCAGCAGCCTGCCGCGCCGCCCGCGCAGGGCCTGCATCGGCCGCGTAGGCCGCCTCGGGCCCCTCGGGGGCTCGACGCCGACTGACAGATCGGGGAGGGGCAAGGTGAGGGAGGTGCGGAGGGAAGGGGCATGGAGAGGAGCATGGGAGGGGGGTGCGGCATGGGGAGGGGCATGAGAATCGGGGTGGGGCGGGAAGGCTGTCGGTTGGCTTCTGACCCCCGCAACTCTTCGGCGCTTCCGCGCGGTCGCTCGGGCGCGCGGGCCGTGCGCGCACTCTTCTCTTTGGCGGGTCCGCCATTCTTGCTGGGAAAAATGCGATCATCATCATCAACATCATCGTCATCAACATCATCATAATCATGAGTATCATCGCCATTCTCATCCTCATCATTCCGATCACCACCATAGGAGGAGAAGGAGGAGGAGGAGCGGTGGTGAGGAGGAGAGGGTGAGGAAGAGGAGGAGGGGAAGGAGGAGGAGGAGGAGGAGGAGGAGGAATGGGAGGAGGAGGAGTCCTTCCCCACCATTTTTCATCACCATTCTCACCATCATCATTCCGATCACCACCATCGGAGGAGGAGGAGCAGCAGGAGGAGGAGTGGTGAGGAAAGAGAACGAGGAGAAGGAGGAGGAGGGGGAACGATCTCGGCGCGGCTGCGATGAGGGCTGGTTTCCTGCGCCGCGTATCGCGGCGTATCGTGGCGTATCCTGGCGCATCCTGGCGTCTCGCGGCGTATCGCGCGACGGCGCGCCGCGATACGCCGCGGAGCGCGATGCGCCAGGATGCGCCAGGATACGCCAGGATACGCCGCGATACGGGCGCATCCTGGCGCATCGCGGCGTATCCTGGCGCATCCTGGCGCATCGCGGCGCGCCGTCGCGCGATGCGCCACGATGCGCCAGGATGCGCCAGGATACGCCGCGATACGCGGCGCAGGAACGCAGCCCTCAGCGCAGCCGCGCCGAGCTCGGTCCGATTCTTCGGAATCGCCATCACCATCACCACCTCGCCATCTCACCTTCACCACCACATCACCATCACCACCTCACCATCACCACCTCACCATCACCAGAAATCATCGTCAGCACCTCGCCATGACCATCATCGTCACCACCAGCATCATCATCGTCACCACCATCAGCATCACAACCATACCACCACGTAGTCGTCGGCGGCGCACCGCCCATCGGTTGGACTTGTCCGCTGTGCTCCGCCCTTTGTTTTGTTTGACGTTTCTGTCGGCGGTGCACCGCCCATTGGTTGCGCAATTTCGCCGGCGGCGCACCGCCCATCGATCGTCGTTGTCGGCGGCGCACCGCCCATTGTATGATTAGACAATTTCGTCGGCGGTGCACCGCCCATCGGTTGGACTTGTCGGCGGCGCACCGCCCAATTTATGATTGGACAATTTCGTCGGCGGCGCACCGCCCATCGGTCGTCGTTGTCGGCGGCGCAGCGCGCATTGTATGGTTGCACAATTTCGTCGGCGGCGCACCGCCATTCGATCGTCGTTGTCGGCGGCGCACCGCCCATTGCATGGTCAGACAAGTTCGTCGGCGGCGCGCCGCCCATCGATCCTCGTCGTCGGCGGCGCACCGCCCATTGTTTGCATGTATATTCGTGAGCGCTACGCCGATCATCTGTTTTCCTTGTCGCGGCTGTCGCATCGCGCCGCGCGTTTTCGGCGGCGCACCGCCTGTTGTTCCAATTGCGTGGGCCTTGTTGCGCAGCCATGTCCACTTCTCCAGAACCAACCTGCTTTCTCATCCGCCTTGCCCCTTGTTCCCTTCCATCCTCGCGCCGTGTTCTCGACAGCCGTTTTGGGCTGGCGCGCGGCCGCGGGAGCCGCGGCGCCGCGGGCCATGGCGGCCGCCGAGGAGAAGTCGCCCGTGCCCCCCTTCTTGCACGAGGGCGTCAAGTCACCCGTGTCGCCCGAAGACGGCTCGCAGGAAGAAGGCTAAAGGCCGCAGGCAGCAGACTCGTTCAAGAACGAGCCGCAGGAAGCAGGCTCGAGGCCGCAGGAGCTTGGTTCTGTGAAGGCCGAGGAAGGCGACGCCTCGGCGGAGGCCAGTGCACCTCCGCCTTGGCCCAAGGCCTCCTCGCCTGCGACTCCGCAGGAGCCCCCGCCGCGCGTGCCCGAGGAGGTCGCGGCCGCTGCGAAACCAAAGGCGGGGAAGACGGGGCGGCCTCTCCCCAGGCGCCCCGCCGCCGTGCCGCCCGCTAAGCAGCCCCCGTCGCAGCGCTCGCTTTCTTACTTCTTGACCGCGAAGAAGGGCGGCGGCGCACCGCCTGCAAAGGCAAAGGCGAGCGCGGAGGCCAAGGCAAAGGCCAAACAGAAAGCGAAGAAGAAGCCAGCAGCGGCGGCGCCTTCGACGGCGGAGGGGGGCGCAGCAGCAGGGGCGGACGAGGCAGAGCCACAGCAGCAGGCTCAGACGCAGCACAACAAGAAGTCGGTTGCAGCCTCGCCAGCACCGCCGGCAGCGGAGGCAGAGGCAGCAGCAGACGCGGGGGGTTCGGAGGATGCAGAGCCACAGCAGCAGCGCCAGGTGCAGACGAAGTCTGCAACCTGGGCGGCACCACCGCCGACGGAGGCAGAGGCGGCAGCAGAGGGGCCGCAGGCCGCGCCCTCAGACACGTCCGAGGCCGCCACGGACGAAGCAAAAGATGACGACGGCCGCTTCACGACGGGCTACGACCCACCCCGCCCAGGCCCGACGTGCGCCAAGTGTGGTCGGGATGCGGAGAGCGTCCGCTTCAGGCTCGCCCAGAAGAGCGCCAACGCGTGGTGGTGTGGGAGCTGCAACAGCAAGAGTTCGATGGTGCAGCGCTGCTATGCGCACCGGCCACCGCGCTCGTTCGCTCTCATGCGCAAGGCGGACCAACAGGCGTTCTGGCGCTCGATGGACGACCCTTCCATTGAGAACAGCGCTCAGTTCGAAGAGGAGCTGGTGAAGGTCCTCAGCGTCTCGAAGAAGGAACGCCTCACGGAGACCAAGGGCGGGGATTGGAAGCCCTTGTCCGTCTGGGCCCAGGAGGGGTACGACGCGGACGCCGTCCGCGCCAACAACGACGTGAAGTACAATTCCGACTTGAAGCAGGATTGTTACCGCATCCGCATCGAGGGCGGCAGGCAGGATAACATCGAAGAGACAGTGAGGCAGGAGCTCCGCCAGAACAGGAAGCCGCCGAGGCCATCCCCACCGAAGCATCAGAGAGCCGTGGAGCCACTCCCGCAAAAGACGCACCGCTCGCCGAGCGGTGGCTACGAGGGCCCCACAGGCGCTGGGCGCAAGAAGCAGCGTCCGAACAGCCGTTCGACGAGTCGGAGCGGCGACGGCGACCGTTCGCAGAACCGCCAGGGGAATCGGGGCCACTCCAGCAGCGGCGACGGCAAGGACCGCTCCTCCAGCCGCGGCCGCAAGCGCAGCAGCCGCGGCCGCAGGGCGGACAGCCGCCAGAAGCACCGCTCTCCCAGCGGTTCCCGCAGAGCCGACGCGAAGGGCCGCCGCTCGAGGAGCCGCAGGGCGCGCGGCAAGAAGGAGAAGGCCCGCTCGAGGAGCCGCAGGGCGCACAGCAAGAAGGACAAGGCCCGCTCGAGGAACCGCAGGGCGCACAGCAAGAAGGACAGCCGCAAGAAGGGGCGCTCCCAGTCTCGCAAGAAGGGTCGCTCCCAGCCTCGCGAGAAGCAGCGCTCGAGGAGCCGCAACGACCACGGCGAGAAAGGGAGGGACTCGCGCAGTCGCATCAGGAGGGAACGCAGCGAGCAGAAGCGTGTCCAGAAGGCCATCACGGACCGCAAGGCGTTGGCGATGAAGACGCTGGAAAAGACGGGGTCCTGGGACGTGCAGCTCGCATCGCTCCTCGACGACGAGGACTGCTCCAGCGTGCCGACCTGGGCGGTGAAGAACGCGAAGGACAGCCACAAGGACATCTCGAAGCTCAGGGAGGCCGCGAAGACCGCGCTCGAGGACCCCAAGGCGAGCTTGCCGTACGAGGCGAAGGCCCTGGAGGCAGCCCTCGCCGACGCCAAGACCGCTGTCGGTGGCCTGCGTTCGGCCGTCGAGCACGCGAGCTGCTCAACGGCCTTTTTCATCCATCGTGGATGGCGGTGCTCCGCCGATCGACCGCTCGACTGCCGATCGATCGATCGAAGACTTTGCTGATCGACCGCTCGACCCATCGAGGATTTCGCCGATCGACCGCCGATCGATCGCGTTCGGATCGATCGACCGCCGATCGATCGATCGACCGCCGATCGAGCGCCGATCGATCGGGATCGACCGCCGATCGATCGCGTTCGACCGCCGATCGATCGCGTTTGCGTCCCGATCATCCTTCTACAAGCCAAGAAGTACAGCAAGAAGAACACCTCGAAGGACTGAGCTCGGCGGCGGCTGCCCTGCTCAGCCCCCAGCCGCTGCGACGCGCGCTGGAGCGCGCTGGAGGCGCGCTGGAAGTCTGTCCCCGCCCGCGCAGACTTCCCCCTCTCAGAAAAAACTATATTCCTCCTTGGTCCGCCTCCCTTTCCTCGTGCACGACGTCCTTGTAGTCACGCTCCTCTTATTTCTGGCGGTGCACCGCCCATGGCCAGCATCCGCCGACGGCGGTATTTTGCCTCCTGTCCACACCCCGCACTCTTCTGGCGGTACACCGCCCGTTGTCAGCCATCCGCCGACGGCGGTACTCCGCCTCCTGCCCATGCCCCGCACTCTTCTGGCGGTGCACCGCCCGTGTGCAGCCATCCGTCGTCGGCGGTACTCCGCTTCCTGTCCATACCCAGGAGTCTTCTGGCGGTACACCGCCCGTTGTCAGCCATCCGTCGTCGGCGGTGCTCCGCGCGTTGATGCCTGCAGCCTTTTCCACCGCCTCACCCACCCTACTTCAACGGCTCGAAGGGCGCCCGCGGCGGCGCGCCAGGCGGGGGCGGCGCCATGGCCGAGCGATGGCCTCCTGCCAGGGGCGCGGGGGGCCCCTTTTTTTGCCGAGCGTCAGAGGCTGCAGGAGGCAGCGCTTCTGCGGGGCGCATCGCGGGCGGCGCTGGACAGGTGCACGAAATCAAAAAATCAGAATGCGCAATGTGTTTGAATGATGTTTTGTTTGGTCGGCTGTTTCTTTTCAGAATGCTCAGCCGATCTCCGCCCGCCTTCCCCGCGCAGGGTGGCTCGCGTCCTGCTGCAAGACGACGACGAGCACGTGGCGGCGGCGACCGTGGGCGCCGACGTGGCTCGCGCGGTGGCGCCGCTTCTGGGCGTCATCGAATTGCCGCGCCGAGACGGTGGCCCAGCGTTCAGGTGGACTGCATGTTTGCCCGGCAAGATCGTCCCCAAGCTTGCCCACGCGGCGGGGCCTTGGAGTGATCGGTTCTGGGCGGCGATGCAGGTGTTTCCTTCGTCGCCATCGCAGACGTGGCGGATGCTGCTCTACCGCGACGACGTGGTCGTCGGCGCGCAGCTCAAAGCTGCAAACCGCAGGACGTCCATTGCTGTGTACATCAGTTTTTTGGAGCTGGGCACATACCTTCAAGAAGAGGGCGCATGGCTCCCACTGGGAGTCCTTCGGTCAGAGGACAAGAAGGATATCACCGCAGCGGGCGTGGTGAGGGCCATCCTGCGGCGCCTCTTCCTCGGGCCAGGAGGCGGCGGTTTCGACGTCGGCGCGTCTCGGTTGCATTTCAAGTGCCACAGGCTGACCATGGGCGAAAGCGCGGGCAAGGACACCGTCTCGTACAAGGGCGCTGGCGGTTGGCGGCCCTGCTGCAACTGCAAGAACGTCGTGCTCGACCAGGGGTCTGGCACCCTCAGCCGTTGGGGCCCGTCTGGTCACCTGGTGGGTCTCGCTTGCGTCGACGCCTCGAGGTTCGACCCGGTGACTGCGGAGGCGTCGGGGGCGGGCAATGCGCGGCCGACGCTCGGCGAGCCCAGAGAGTTCGCAAACGGACTTCGCGAACTCCCTGGAATTCGCGAGCGGAGTTCGCTCGGCCGACTCCCGCCAAGGAGTTCGCGAACGGGTGCGACGAACTCGTGCAACTTCAACGCGCGGCGAGTGCAGTGCCCTTCCAGAATCTCCAATCCGCGTACGGCATCACAGTGAACGAGTTCTCGTTGATGGCCGACGTCGAACTCCGATGCGTTTGCTCGCTGGACACGTACACGCGCGACCCGATGCACATCATCCTGGCGAGCGGAGGCACGTTCCAGGTGAAGGTGTTCTGCCTGTACAAAGCAGTGGCGCGCGTGATTCCAGACGCGTGGGATCGGTGGCGAACCGATTTCCAACGCTGGGCTCCAGGCCGCGGCGGAGGGAAAGCTCCCGTGCATCTCTTCTCCCCTGCCAGGAAGAAAGCCTGCGTCGAAGCAGGGCATTTCGTCGGCTCCGCGTCGGACTGCCTCGCCGTCCTGCCGTTCCTCAGGAACTGGCTGCGCGTGGATTTCTTGCCGCATCCCGCGCCGTTCCTGCCCCGGGCGCGGTCCTCTGAGGCCATGTGCGCCGTCCTGGAACTGTACCTGGCGGCGAAACGCGGCGGCTGCCCAGACACGTTCGATGCTGATTTCAAGCGCCATGTCGGGTTGGCGCTCAGGAAACACGTGCGCGCCTGCGCGGACGCGTGGATCGTGCCTAAGCATCATTATCTTTGGCACGCAGCTGTGCAGGCGGCGGAGGATGGGTCGATGCTCGACTGCTTCGTGCTCGAACGAAAACACAAGCTCATCGAGGACACCGCGGAGCGCTACGACCGCCTGGGCGGCATGGACAAGGATGTGATCACCCAAGTTGTGGCCGCGTACTTGCAGGAGTCCTCGGCCGCGCCGCGTCAGTCGCACAAATGGTGGCCGACCCCTGAACTCGACGGGATCATCGGGCAGCGCGGTTGGGGCCAAATGGGCCTTGGTGCACGCGCGAGCCTCCATGGGGGGCGCGCCTGCGGGGGCGCCTCTCGGGGCAACGCCGAGGCTCGCGCGTGCACCAGGGCGCGTCCAGGCACGGCGCAATCACTTGTCGTCGAGCTGCTGTCGGCGGCCTCGTCTACGGCAGCGGGGACGCGTGGCTCGAGGGCGACGCCGCGTTCCACGTCCACTGCGTGGCGGTGGCCGCGGGGCGCTCCTACCTCATCGTGGAGCCGCTGGACCTGGCGTCGCGGCCTGCGCCTGGGGAGTCCGCGTGGCGGCCACGAGGAGGACCGAGCTGTGCAAGGAGGAGGGGGGGGGGAGGAGGGGAGGGAGGGGGAGGAGGAGGAACAGGGGGGCGAGGAGGAGGGGAGGAGGAGGGGGACGAGGAGGAGAGGAGGAGGAGGAGGAGGAGGAGGAGGAGGAGGGGGACGAGGAGGATGGGATGGCCCACTACGCCGCCGCCCCATAGGATGCGGCGCGCTGGCTGCTGAGGACGCTCCGCGGGCGCCTGCGGCGTGCACCCGCCGAGCCGAGGACGGGTCGGTCCGCGCGCTGGTGTAAAACGCGCGCGCGCGGCGGTGCACCGCCTGGCGGTGGGCCGCCTGTTGTAAAAAATCACGTTCGCGCGGCGGTAGCCCGCCTGGCGGCATCCCGCCTGGGGAAAAGGAGGGCGGAGAGGAGGGGGGCGGGAGCGGGGCCCCGCAGGCTGCGCGGATCGATGGCGACGCCGACGCGTTTTTGAAAGCGCCCCCGCCCCCCATTTTCCATACGAAAAAACCAGACTTATCGGACTTATGAATTAAACATAAATTACGTATAAGTAAGGTATGAGTAAACTAATGTTGATGAAGATGCTAGATATAAGTAAGATGAAGTAACACACATGCAGCATGTAACATATGTCTTCGCCATCAGCAAAGGAGGGCACCTGGGCGGGCCGAGAAGGCTCCAGGACGGCCCAAGAGGGCCCCCAGCAGAGGCCCCCCAGAGAGCTCCGAGACGCCCCGCGACGGATGCAACAGAGGGGTGCATGGTAGCATCCGTTGGGGCCCTGTAAGGGCCCCGACGAAGCGGCCCAGGAGACCTCCGCCAGGGCGCCCCCAGAAGGCCCCAAGAGGCCCCCCCGCCGAAAACTCCGAGGTGGCCCCCCGACGGAAAGCCTCGGCGAGCCTTTCTCGGGCCTCCGGACCTGGGGCCCCTTGCCAGGGGCCCGGACCTGGGGCCCGGACCTCATCGGGTCCGGACCTGGGGTCCGTGCCTGCAGGGATCCGGACCTGAGATCCGGTCCTCGGGCCCAGACCTGAGGTCCAGACCTGGACTTCAGACCCCCCCTGCCCCTCCATGCAGGAAGCGGACCCCGACCCCCTCCTGCAACTCACTGCGCGCCATGCGTTCGATTGCCCGAAACAGACCGCCCGAAACCAAACGTCCCGAGGCAAACTGAAACGGCTCAAACCGAGCAGGCGCCGAGCCCGAAATGCTGCAACCAAGCCGGCCCGCTGCCGAACCGACCCGGGCCGGCCCCGTGCTGCGTTGGTGGCCCAAGCGGTAATGCTGGGCATCTCAAGCTGGATCCAAACTCGGCAAAAGCTGCAAGCGCGGGTGCTAGGTCAATCAGATCCAACACTCTCTGGGACAAGGCGGACCATCATCAGCAATGCCTGCGCAGCCCCGACCCCCGACGTCATGATTTGTTTCATGACGTCGACCCCCATCTGGACCCATCCCCCAGGGCCGGTTTTTCGTCAAGAGTCGTTTTTTGACGGCCCCGAGGGCCGGTGCGGGCCCCCAGACGCCAAAAATACTGACCCCCCCCCCCAGTCGTGATTTCTTCAAAACTCGAGGGGGTCCAGGAATGAACTTAACGTTGACTCGGACCTGGTTGACCTGGTCAGAGAGGGCTGCGCGGCATTCGGTCGGGAGAAGGTCGACCTCTCTCGGGTTCCACAAGTCCGCCTGCTGCCTAGCAGGGGCTGCGCCTGCGCGCGAGGTCGGAGACGTCATCTAGTTCCCACAGGGGTGCCTCTAGCGCTTGCCCCCGAGCGGCGGCCGCCAAGGGAACAAACCATTGGGCCAATTCTGGCCTGCCGAGAGATCCCAGGGGCGCCCGGGACCTTGCCCAGTCGGTGAGCTCATGTTGCAGGAGGAGGATGGGGTCATCTGAGAGGGCCCCGTTGATGACGATGGGGTCTCACTTCTCAGGAGGAGGGAGCTGGGCCGTGGTGACGGCGGGGGAGATCTCCCCTCCCTTCTTAGGGTCAGCCTCGTTCCACTCCTGGAACTCCTTGCTAGCTGTGTGCTCCAGCCTCTGGAAATATTCATGCATCTTCTCAAGGGGCTCCTGATGCCCGATCTCAATCTGAACCTCGAAGTTATCCTTGAATGCGTCTGGGCCCTGAATCTGGCCGACGAAATGCCTCCCGAGAACCGCCCCTGCGTTCTGGGCGACAAGTTCCAGGAAGCTGACGGCGCAACGCACCCTCTGAATCGGATGCTGGATGGCGGCTGCGCGCTGAAGTGCTCGGCCGCGGCCGCGACCGCGCGTGATTCGAACGTTCGACTTGCCGGACAGGCTGGTCTCCCACCCTTCGCGCGGCCGCGGTGGAAGGGGGGCGCGGCGCTGGAGCCTAGCGCACTCGCCCCGACTCGGTGGACAGGGGTCCCCATCTTGATTGCGGTGGCTTTGAAACTCCACGGCCCTGCTGGGCGTGGCAGATTGCGACGCGGGCGCCTGGCCAACGTGCTTCTGGCAGCAAGGGTAGGTCGGGGTTACGTGGGGCCCCGAAGCCTCGCCCTCGGCCGCCCCGTTGCAATTGCCCGAGGGCGCCCGGGCTCCGCTGTAGTTGGCGGGGGGGGGGGCCTGCGCGAATACATGCCAAGATCTCCTTCTGGGTGAAGTCACGAGCAGGGGCACCTGCCACTCCTAGATGCAGCTTCCAGGGCCCGTCCACCATTGCTTCCGATTTGGCCGGGCAACCCAGCCGTTGGTCGACAGCGCAGTAGTCTATCATCAAGTGCCCGTTGGAGCAGGTCCAGGGCGAGTTGGACGGAACCGCGACCTCCCCGTTCACCCAGTACAGCCATTCATAATCTGATTCGCCTCGGAATGAGGGGCATGTTGAAGCCCCCCGCTATGATGCAGGGCAACTCGCATGTCCCAATGTAAATGGCGATTCCCTGGATGATCTCCCGATTGGACTGATTAACGCCCGCGCCTGAAGTCATATAGACACACATCCTGAGGATGGTGGCTTTGTCTAAATTGATGACTACGCTCGTCCAGTGAGTCCCAGGGGCAAACGGCTCGGGCTGGCCCTTGGCGCCCATGATACGCGCATGAGATGAGGGGCGGGACCTGGGGCCCAGAGCACCCGCCTTGCTACCATGTGTGCTGTTGATGGCTGGGCGCGCGTGCGTTTTCCAACCTTGCTTCTCAAACTGCTTTCTTACTGGCCCATGCATGTTCAGAGCGATGTGCGACTCTGTCCAAATTGCCAAATTGAAACGTCAGCCAGGAACAGAGAGTCTAGGATGTATTGCTTAGTTCGGAAGCTCCACGTAATAGTAATGTTGGCGGGCTAGCAAGTGCGATTCCCAACTGCTCCCATGAGAGAAGGCGGGGTCACCGAGTATCCTGGCGAAGCTCGGGCAAAGCGCGGCCAGCGCCTGTGTCTCCTCAGATTTCGTCCTCAGGTGAGTCGCTGGAAACCCCCGCGACCGCCAGAGCCACCAGCGGCACCAAGACTGTGACTGCGATACTCGCGGGGGCTCCGCTGCGGCCTCTCCCGCTGCGGGCGCGCCTGGGCTGGCGGGGAGGCCGCTGCGCCTCCGCGGCCTCGCATGGGGGCGGCGGCGCCTTGCCCGCGGGCCCTCCGCCCTTAGGTGCGGATGGGGGTCCCGCGGAAGGCCCCCTTGGCTGGCGGCGGAGCTCCGCAGGTGGCTGCGGCGGCCGCCCTGGCTGCTGCCTGGGGCTCCTCGGCCTGGGCGGCAGCGTGGGCGGGGCCTTGGGGCTTGTGCACCTGCTGGTCGTACTTTGCGGCGATCTGCGGGTGCTGCTGCATGAGCACTCGCAGGGCCTCATGGTCCTGCTGGCTGAGCTCATTGTCGTCGATGACGAAGACTCTGGAGCCGCCTGGATTGACCAGCTCGGCCCACTGCTGTGACTTCTTGGCCGCCTCTTGATTGCGGTCTGCTCCTGCGCAGATGCGGGGACCAGATCCACCTCGGCCTGGGTGAGGTGCTCCTTGAGCTGGTCCGCCTTGGCATGGCACGCCTTGTAAGTAGCCGCTCGTTGCATTGCGCGCTTGGCCAATCCAACATCATGAGCGAGTGCAGGGACTGCGCCTGGCTCTTATCCTACCTCGGGCTGCGCATGGGGCGGTCCGAGGAGTCATTGGAGAGCCCCCGGTCTCTTGGCCAGCTGGGGATCGCATGGTGCTGGTTCGCCGCTACCGCCACCTCCTGCTGATCCATCACTTGCAACTAGGTGGTTGCCGCACCTGCACAGCGGGTCCTTCTTCGCGCGCGCCAGTCATTTCCATTTGTTGCAGACTTCACACACAACGTACTGTCAGTTGGCGGCATCACGCCCGCCTTGTCTGGTTCCGTTCTTGTCACTCCCGTGCCATTTCCAGTTGCTGCCTCGCGACCCATAGCGACGCTGGGCCTGTTTCCACGTCATCAGCAATCAACTGAAAGACTGCGCCAGTACGACTGGCAGGCGGATGCCAGGCACACTGGAATGGTCCCCTGTGGACTTGGCGCAGGGGCTTGGCCCAGCCCCTTGGATGCAGCAAACCCAAGCGCCCAGGGCAAGGCTTTTGAGCTTGAGCAGAATGGCTGCGGCTCCTCTTCCTCCTCCTCCTCCTCCTCCTCCTCCTCCTCCTCCTCCTCGGCCCTCCTGCCTCGCCCATTTCCTGGGCCGCCTTCTCCTTCTCCCCGCAGAAAGTCTCCCTCCTCCTCGGCCTCCCTCCTCGCCGACCGCGCCGAGGCCCGCGCGTGCTGAGCAGCAGCGAGTACGCGCCGCAGCGGCCCAGGATCCTGGCCACGCTGTCCTCGGCGACCGCCGCCGCCAGGATGTCTGCAGCCAACGAACCCCGGCAAGGGGGGTCCGATACCCCAGCGCCGATCCGACCCGCAGGGGCAGGGTGCGCAATCGGCCGCAAAAAGAGGAAGCCGTGCTGCTCGCCGACGCAGCGTTGCCCTCTGCCTCGGAGGGGGTTCGGCTACACGCGAGAGTGACCCTGGGCAAGAGTTACCTTTTGTGGGCGGCTGTCGGGGGGGCGCGGGGGGGCCAAACCCGAGCGCAGAAATTGCTGCTATCGCATCGCATTCAGCCATCTGGGGACCCCAGTGTGCCTGCCACAAGGTCATTTTGGTGAACGGTCACTCTTACGTTTAGCCGAAGAGTGCGCCGCGTCGGCGAGGCACCAGCGATGCACTTCGCGGGGTCGGGGGAGAGATGATCGGGCTCCAAGTCACGCCGCAACGCATCGGCGGCTGCGGCGCAGTCCTGCAACCCCGCCTGCTCCGACCCCATCTGCAGGAAGCCCCAGGAGGACGCACAAGCCAAGCCACGTACACGGATGTGCCCTCCTGTTTTGCCAGGCAATCCTCATGTTACGAACGCTGGCGTAATGCAAACCCATGTGTTCGCACGTCTTTCGCTCCTGAACGTGGGGTCGAATGGAGGCAGCTCAACTGGGGCCAGAAGAGGCGGCGGTGCACCCGCGATGTCGGGACAGAGGTGATGGGGCCCAGGATGGTGCCGCACCGCTGGTACCAGCGCGATCCTGCAACCCTACCTGCTCTGACCCCGCTCGGTGATCCTCTGAACGCGAGCCAGCGCCAGCGTGTGCTTGTCCACCCAGGCCCTTCACTACGACGCAGGCGGCACAGGGAAGGCCGGCGATCGCGTCTGGGGCCCCAAGGCTGGCAGGGCCCTCCGAGGACGGCGCGCGGAGGTGGCCACTCTCAGCCTGAGCAGGCTGCCCCGGCGCGAGAGTTCGCTCCTCCGCGAGCCGTCAGGCAGGGCCGGGGGAGGGGGCAGCAGCTCTGCCCACGATGGAGGGCATGCGCTGTGAGCGCCCTCCCTGAAGCAGCAGGGCGTCCGACGCTGGCGAAGGAGTCCCGGGGACTGGAAACCAGTGGAGCGCCAATCGTGGAGTGGCCCTTGATGCCCTCATCATGGAAGGGGCCCTGGGACACACAGCTAAATACACACAAATGACAGGCTTCCGCACATTTCCCCATATTTTCTAGGTTCTTGTCTTCCCCCCACTTCCCATATCTTCCCACATTTTCCCGGGAGGGGACGATTCATTGTGTCTGTGTGTTTCTTTTTCCCTCCTGAATCGTGCAAGGCGCCCTCCCGGAGCTGCTCTGACTCGGAGCGCGGCGTGCCCCGCAGCGAGGCTCAGAGAGCGAGCTGACTACCTACCAGACCACCCCAACCCAACCCGAAGACCCGAATTTCGGGTTGGGGGGGGTAAGGGTTCCACACGTGTTTTTTCGACGTTTCCCGACCCCCCCCCACTGGAAATCGAGGGTAAATTTGGGCCTTCGGGTTGGGTTGGGGTGGTTTGGTGGGTGGTGACGAGCGGTGCCAGCCATGGCGGAGTGCCCTCGAAAACGCCGAGCGGCGTAGACTCCCGGCTGGGCCCACGTCGACCCCGAGGACCATCGGCCCGCTCGCCAGGCTCGTGGCAGTGCGTGCGGCTCGGCGTCTCGCCGGCGCGCGCCAGGGGGCGGCCTCCTCAGAAAGCGGGGGAGCCCATCTAGGGGAACGGGCAGCGACATAAACATGAAAAAGATCTCGGAGGCCCGCGCGGACTTCCGAGGGTTTTTGTTCGTTGCTCATGTCCTTGTTGGTTCTCCGATCGTTGGAAGGCATGGGGCCATCTCTCAGGTGCCCCGCCTTGCTATCGGCGGTGGACAAACCTCCCTTTGGTAAACCTCCCCTTCGTGAAAACGGCCTGGGACCGAAACCGACGGACCTGGACCCGCAAAAATGACGGCCGCGACGCCCCCTCGCGAACCGAAAACGGCCGATTCGCCAGTCCACGTGTCAGGGTAGGAGGTCTGTCCGCCCCCTATGCTGGGAACCCTCTCAGAGGCCTCCGGGCTCCGAGAGGGCCCCTGCCTCCCAGGCGTCCCCCCCGCGCCTGCTCCGAGGGCCGCCGCCGTCGCGCCGAGCGTGCGCTCGGGAGGTGGGAGTCTGGCGGTCAGAAGGCGACACCCGGACCTCTCTCGGCGGTGGACAAACCTCCCTTTAGTAAACCTGCCCTCAGTGAGAGCGGCCTGGGACCGAAACCGACGGACCTGTACCCGCAAAGACGACGGCCGCGACGCCCCCTCGCGAACCGGGAACGGCCGATTCGCTAGTCGACGTGTCAGGGTAGGTGGTCTGTCCACCTCCGACTCTCCAGGGTCGGGTCGGGCGAAAGGGGGGGATAGCAAAGGGGGGGGTTGAGACTCAGCTCACGTAGCTGATTTCCCCGGCGCCTCCCAGCGCCGGAGGCGGCTATGTATCGAGGAATGGGCCCCTCGGTGGGGCCGAAACCAGCTGCATGCAGCAAATTTCGTAACCCCCCCTTTCCCAATCCCCCCCTTTCGCCCGACCCGACAGGGGCGCGTTCCGACCCGGACCTCGAGGGGAAGGCAGCCGCAGCGACGGGAGACCTTCCAGAGGCTCAAACGTAGGCTAGGGCTCCCAACTTCGCGCTTCGCGCTGCGCGAAGCGCGAATAACTTCGCGCTCTCGCGCCGCCCTCCCAAAGGGAGAAGAGGAGGACGAGGAGGAGGGGGGGGAGGAACGAGGCCCGCGAAGCGCGAAGCGCGAATAACTTCGCGCCCTCGCAGGAGCCCTTGGTAGAGGAGCGAACAATTCCATAGGAAGGAAAACCCTCGGAGGTCCGGCGCCGCCAAGGGGGGGTTCCCCAGCGCCGATCCGAGAACTCCGCGCCCAGCCTCGAAAAAAATGTATGTTTGCGCGGCGCCCTGTTTTCCGAGAGTGGAGAAATCGGCGGGGAGCGAACGATGGGAAGTGAGAAGTAGGCCTTCTCAGGAGGCGGCGGGGCTTCTCAGAAGCCCTCGCGGCTTCTGGGTGGTTTCCCGCGTCCTCGGGGAAGGCTCACGACAACTCCCCAGAAGGCCCGAGGCCTTCCGAGCCTTCTGAGAAGGCCCGCCCCTCCTCACCTCCCCCCCCCTCGCTCGCCGCCGAGTGGACCCCGGGCACAGCCGAAAATCATGCCGATGTTGCTCAGACCGTCGTCTCACTGCCGCGGCGGCTCACCGAAGGGATGGTCGGGATCGGCCCAGAGAGGGGTGTCCAAGAGGGGGGGGGTGCAAATCATGACTGGCGGCATGTGCGCGGCCCAGCGGGGGGGCCAGGGATGTAATGAAATAAGAAGAGGCGCCATGAAATCTGGGGAAATATCATGGCCCCCGCCATGATATCCCCCCCCCCTAGTCATCACCCCCCTCTTTTCCGCCCCCGAGGGCTGGGCAGGGCGGGGAGGTGCGCGGAGGGCAGGGCGGGGAGGGGGCCAAAGGGCCCGGAGCCCCTGGGCGCAGGCCCGCGGGCCCGCCGCCGAAAGAAACTCTTCGGTCGACGTTCGATCGAAGAGTACATTCAGTCGATCGAAGTTCGGTCTAAGTTCGATCGAAGTTCGGTCGAAGTTCGATCGAAGTTCTATCGAAATTCGATCGAAGAGTTCGATCGAAAAAAACTCTTCGGTCGAAGTCCGGTCGGAAGAAGTGGGTAGGAACATTCAGTAGGGCGGCGTTGGGAGTAGATGGGCTCCCGCCCGCCCTCTGAAGAGGAGGGAAAAAGGGAAGCCACTCGATCCTTGAAGTGGGGACGCGCCGAAAGTAGACTGCGACCTGGGAATCGACAATACCTACTTTCAACGACCCACGGGTACGCGCTTCCGGGTCGCCGACGGGCCCGGCGGGCAGCGGCTGGTTTTCCTGGAGCCTCATGGTGCCTGGTGGCGCCCATGTATCGAAGAATGGGCCCCGCGGCGGGGCGGAAACCAGCTGCATGCAGCAGATTCCGTACCCCCTTTTTCATATCCCACCTTTTCCTGCGGCCCGACATCCGTCTTCCATGAGCCAACAGCGGCCGGTGTGCAGGGCAGGCGGCTTCCTGTCTCGAGTGGACAGCGTCCGCGGCGACACCGACAAGGCGTCCTGTTCAAAACGAGCATGAAGAGCCAGTCGTTTTCTGTCCGTACCAATTTCAATCGTACCCATCGGTTGGAACAAGTAGGTAGAAACATGGAATAGGAAGGCGTTGGAAGTAGGTTGGGATCCCGCCCGTTCCCTGAAGAGGGGAAACAAATACAGTCGACCCTTGAAGTAGAAAGGCGCCTAAGAAGTATATTGGAACCTGGGAATTCAAAAGTATCTATTTCCAACGACCGATTGGCACCCATCGGGGACCCAAAAGCAAATGTCTTCCAGAACCGATCCCGAACCAACAGACAACTCGGCCCAGGCCCCCGGGGGAACCCAAGCCGCCAGAGCGGGCCCCCTCGGCAGCGGGGAGGGGCCAGCCTGGAGTCGCTGGGAGTGCGTCCCGCGTTCGGGGACGTCCAAGGGGGGGCGTCCAAGAGGGGGGGCTCACAAATCATGGCCCGAAGAGTGTGCGCAAGCGAAGGGGGGCGGGCAAAGAATGCGTTGGAAGATAAAGGGGGACATAATATCGGGGGAGATGTCATGGCCGCGGCCATGACGCCCCCACCCCACGCTCCCGTTGCCATCGCCCCCCTCTTGGCCGCCCGCGACGCGTGAAAAAAGAGGTGGCGGGTGCGCGCCGGGGCGCCCCAGCTGGCCCTATGGACGCACATAGATGCCAGATTCCCAACCATCCTCCGATACCACGTATTCAATCCGAGGGCCCGGCTTCCCTGCATTGGAGGGATTTGCCGTCCCCGATCCATGTTTGATGGTCCTGGGGCCCGATGGCGGGCCCTGGAAGCCAAAACAAATGAAGAACGCCGCGATGGGAGACATCCCATCGTCGGATACAGCTGTGGCGCTACCGGGAAGAACGCCGAAGAAGGAACGAAGGGGCTTTCCTGGTCACGCTGGGCCTCGTCCGCGAATGAGCTCCCCGACCTAGACCTCAGGCACGGCCCGGCAAAACCGAACCCCTCCTGGGCCCAAGCCGGTCCTTATGTCAGCTCGCGATTAACAAATCCGTGGGGTGCGTGTTCAAACAAATTGCCTTCCTGCTCGGGCGAATCGCGGGGTGGCGCCCGCCAAACTGAAAATCAACGGCGGCGGCGCCTGTGATTGGCGCCGACGCCTGGCCGCCAGCGAAAAGGCGACAGACAGACCAGACTGGGGGAGCGGAACTGGGCGGGAGGCAAGAGCAAGCGAAGGCGCCCCTCTTTCCTGTCGAACCGATGCGCTAGGGTGGCGCCAGCTGCCCCGCGGGCCTGCGGGCAAGGCGGGCTGGACGAAAGGGAGGAGTGGCAAAGTGGGGATCTGCCAACTGACTCTCGAAGCTGACATTCTGTCAGCGACTTGACTGTGCTTCGCACGAGCGCTGACACGACGCTGCAGTGTACACTGTTCAAGCCTGCACGCGGGCCTGCGCCCGGGGGGGCCGTGCCCTTTGGTTTCCCTCCCCGCCCGTCCCTTCGCCCACCTCCCCCTCCCTCTGGTGAGCTGGCACGGCTTTGAGACGAGGATGGCTTAAGCAATATAGGCATGTTGTCGGCCTCTGGAGTCCCTCCACTTCTCGCCGTCGGTCCGCGGGGGGGCGGGGGGCGAGGGGTGTCTTATCTGGGAAGAGGGTTGGTTCCCCGGGGCAAGGCATGGTTCTCGGAAGATCAGGATGAGGAGGAAGAGGAGGAGGACTCCAGAAACCCTTTCCCGAGAAAGAACCCGTGAAAATCCCACCCAGAGGACCAACCGGTTCGGCGTTGACCCCGTTCACCCGAAGAACCCTCCGATGTCCCAGGAAACCAACCCTTGTCTAGGGCTCCCAACTTCGCGCTTCGCGCTCCGCGAAGCGCGAATAACTTCGCGCCCTCGCGCCGCCCCCCCAAAGGGAAAAAAGGGAGGACGAGGAGGAGGGGGGAGAAGGAAGGAGGACCGCGAAGCGCGAAGCGCGAATAACTTCGCGCCCTCGTGGGAGCCCTTGCTTGTCAAAACAGGATCAGCCCCGCGCGCCGTCCTGGAAGTGCGGCTGCTGGACGAGGTGGTCGCACTCATCCTCGCCGCGCGTCCGCGCGCGCGGGCGCGGGCGCGGGCCGGCACGGCCGCGGGCCCTCCAGCCAGGGCACTGGGCTGATCGCCCCTCCTCCTCCTCCTCCTCCTCCTCCTCCTCCTCCTCCTCCTCCTCCTCCTCGCTCTCGCCGCCACCGAATCACGAGAGCCCGAGCGAGGCACCGAATCGAAAAGACGAGGCGCACGAGGAGGACGAGGAGGGCACTGGTGCTGCGGGAGTTGGCGGGGTGCGCGCCTGCGCCCCTCCCATTACCCCTGCTCCTCCCCTCCCTCCTTCGCTCGCGTGCAGTATTGGCTTGCTCCCCCCCTCCTTCGCTCGCTCCCTCCCTCCTTGCTTCCTCCATGTTCTGACCTGTCGCGTGCAGTACTGGCTGTATTTTCCGCCCTTCTGGGCTACCTCTCCCTTGGCGCCGATGCTAATAATCTACTCGTTGCATGACTGCGCGTAGTTATAGCCAGCGAGCGCCGCCATCATCTGACAACCGAGACGGCTAATCGGGAGTGCAATCCAATAGAATCCTTCGCTCGTCGCCTCGCCCCGGGGCCTCCTTTGCCTGTCCGCGTCAGGTGGCGGTGGCGCGGCCAGCCAGGTGGCCAACCGCCGCCTGGGAGGGTGGGTCTGTTTTTCGACGGCACACGATCCTCCGGGCAGCATCATTCGGGCCGGGCGAAAGGGGGGGATAGCAAAGGGGGGGGTTGAGAATCAGCTCACGTAGCTGATTTTCCCGGCGCCTCCCGGCGCCGGAGGCGGCTATGTATCGAGGACTGGGCCCCTCGGTGGGGCCGAAACCAGCTGCATGCAGCAAATTTCGTAGCCCCCCCTTCCCAACCCCCCCCTTTCGCCCGACCCGAATCATACACATCTTTCAGGGGGACGTAAGACCTGGGTACAGGGGACTCGGAAATCCCCGACGAGGTCGTCAAAAAAATGACGAGGCCGAGCCTGCATTTTGACGAGGCCTCCCGCTGCAGACATCCCACGAAACTCCTGCTCGTCAAAATCCGAGGCGCGGTCGTCAAAAAACGATGGCGAACCCGAGTCCTGGCAAACCCGGGTCTTACGCTCCCCCGATTCTGGAAGGATGCCGAGGAGGACAGCCGGAGAGCAGAGGCACCCCAAGCTGCATAAGCAAAACTTCCAGAGATCCACGCGGATTTCTTGGATCGACGCGGGGCCCCCGGGAGGGCGCCTCCGGCGCCGCTCCCCGGCGCGCTCCGCGCGCCAGGGGGAGTGGCCCAGCACCGATCCAAACCATCGGTTTACGCCTTCTTCTCTTCTAGCGACCTCCTCCTCCTCCTCCTCCATCTTAGCCACCTCCTCCTCCTCCTCCTCCTCCTCCTCCATCTTATCCACCCTCCTTCCATTTAGTACCGTTTCCTGGTGCAAGCGCCCCTTTTGCGATTCAGGGTGCTGGGGACAGAAAGGCGGCCGTTCCTTGCCGTGGCGGAGGGTTTACCTCCCGCGCACCATGGTGTTTTTTTTCACAGGTTTGGCAATCTTGCCCTCCTGTGTCCGCGCAGCTGGTCCGCAGCGTATTAGGGTCGGTGCAGCAGGGTCCGCTGTATTAGGCCTGTGTCTTCAGAGGCAGGTGTTTCGCTCACCCCAGCACCACCAGAGACACTCACCACCTCGAGGAAGGTGGCCGCGAGTGGGCCGGCGTAAAGCCCTTGTCCTGTCCAAGCGCGCCTTTTCGTCAAGAGGCTCCCTCCAGGGACGACTCACGCTGTCGTATCGCACAGCTTCCACAGCTTCCTCCTGCTCCATCTTCCCCAACATCCTCCTCCTCCTCCTCCTCTCTCATCTTATCCACCCTCCTCCTCAATCTTCCCTACCCTCCTCCTCCTCCATCTTATCCACCCTCCTCCTCAGTCTGTCCCACCCTCTCCTCCTCCTCCTCCTCCTCCTCCTCCTCCTCCTCCATCTTATCCAACCCCCTCCCTCTCCATTTCTTCTCCTCAATCTTTCCCACCCTCCTCCGCCTCCTCCTCAATCTTATCCACCCTCCTCCTCCACAGTCTTCCCCGCCCTCCTCCTCCTCCATCTTCTCCATCTTCTCCATCCTCCTCCTCCTCCTCTTCCTCCATCTTTTCCAACCTTCTCCTCCTCCTCGTCCATCCTCTCAAACCTGCTCCTTTTCCTTCCCCCCCTTCCTGCCCTTCCAACTCCTCCAACCTGCTCCCTGTCCGCCTGCACTCCGCTCACGGCTCGAGGAACAAAGGTACAAGTGTTAGCTCAAGTGTTAGCCAGTGTGGACCCCAAACCATGATTTCCTGCAATCTATCAGGGGGCCAAACCCGCGCGGCGCAGCCCACGCGGCGCACAACCAAGCAAAACACGGGCGGCGGCGGCGGCGGGCGGCTACGGGTGGCCTCAAGCTGGCCGGGGCGGCCCTGGGGCACCACCACGGCGACGACGGCGGCGACGGACGGCCGCAAGCCGGCGGGGGCGGCACCGGGGCCCAGTTACTAAAGGAGAGGAGTGCGAAGCCCTCCAGCTCCGCTTTGGGGAAGAACGAAAGACTGGCACAGGAATACTACCTCGCAGAACCGCGCGGATTTCTTGGATGCTCTGTTTGGGGAACAAAGAACGGCACAAGAGGAAGGTCCTGGACCTCCGAGAAACTACCGTGGAGGCCAGTCCACAAGAAACCTCTCACAAGAAACCCGACTCTGAGACCCCCGGACGTCCATGGATTTTTGATGTGGGGGCGTCACGCTTTCCGTGGCAAAAGCATCGAAACCCAAGAAACCCAGGGCACCCTGGAGGCAAGCAGGGTGCTTCTTGGCACGGGTCTCCACTGCATTCCCCCCCCCCGGCCCTACTCCCCCCCCCTTGGTTAGCTAGGGCTCCCAACTTCGCGCTTCGCGCTGCGCGAAGCGCGAAGCGCGAATAACTTCGCGCCCTCGAGGGAGCCCTTGGTTAAAGGAGAAAACATGCCGTAACATATGCTGTTGGCGCTCTGCACGGATTCCTCGGATCCGCGCGCCCCCCCCCCCCCCGAAACACCCTGCTTGCCCTTCATGGTGTCCTGGGTTTCTTGGGTTTCGACGGTTTTGCTACGGAAAGCGTGACGTTCCCACACCAGAACTCAGTGCACGTCCTGGTGTCTCAGGGTTGGGTTTCTGGCTGAAGGTTTCTCATGGACTGGCCTCCGCTGTACAGAGCTTGACCACAAGAAACCTTCCACAGGAAGCCCAACCCCGAGACCCCAGGAGGTCCATGGATCATTGGTGAGGGAACGTCACGCTTTCCATATGGCAAACCAATCGCGACGCCCAAGAAGCCCAGGGCACCCTGGATCCAAGCAGGGTGTGTCTTGTCATGGGTCTCCCACTGTAGCCAGTGCCCCAGCCACGCCAGACCCTGAATTGACACCAGGCTGGCCCCAGAAAGATCCCAGCAGGACTCCTCGGGCACCCTTGGCGCGACACTGGCTCTCCTCTTAAATCGGGCATGTCGCTCTACAGGAGGAGTATTCAGAAATAGTAGAAAAATAGCTTGGGGACGATTTTTGGACCAGTTGGAATATCTTTAAAAATCTTTTGACTATTTGTCGTTTCTCCTCCAACATCCGCCTGTAGGAGGACACGCCCGACCTAAGCCTCGTCCTAGCTCGACGGAGGGGGGGGGCTACGCGCTACCGCCGACCGCACAAGGCCTCGCCAATACCGTCCCTGACGTCCGACGGCACGGTTTTTTGGACGCCCGAAATGGGCACGGAAAGAATGGGTACAATGCCCAACAACAAATGTTGCCCCAAACCAACAGCGGCCGCTGTTGGGCAGGCGGCCTTGTCTCGAATGGACACAGGCCGCGGCGGCGTGGACAGCGAGTCCTGTTCAAAATGAGCAAGACCCGCTGTTGGGCATTGTCCCCATTCTTTCCGTGCCCATTTCGTTCGTGCAGAGGTTTGGTCGGGACTTGGGCCCCTGGACCTCTCGACCCCGCCCCCCGGGACTTGTCTCTTGTCTCGGACGCCCTGCACCCAAGCTGCACCCCTTGGAAGCACGACGTTTGCTTCGAGCTCTCCCGGTCTTTGCGCCCGCTGGCCTCCGCTGGGGCAGAGAAGGGCCTGTTTGGAGCGCCCCCAGGGCCGTGCGGGAGAGGGCCATCCAAGAGGGGGGCCCGTAAATCACGGCCCGAGGTACGTGCGCGGCCCAGGCGAGGGCGACGGACGCATTGAAAGAAGATAATAACCATAATAATAAGAATAAGAAAACAAATCATATAACAACAATAATAATACACTTACCACTAATAATAAGCATGCCAATGATAATAACCTTGAAAATAATCACAGTACGAAGAAGGCAAAACCATAAACAGTTATTAATAATACTATCAAGGACTAACAATAAGGGGCCATCGCATCTAGAGAAGGAGGAGGCCATGCCATCTAGGCAGACATCACGACCCCGGCCACGATATCCACCCTACAAAAGGTTGTAGGCAGAAATTAACTCACGAAAGCTGTTGGTCGCCGCCATGGCACCCAAAAGCGCGCAAAGCGGACGTCATGCATCTCCTCCACATGGTGCCATTGGGCGCTAGTCGGCGCTAATTGGGCGCTGTTGAGCTCTACAATGGGCGCTACTCGGGGCTTTTGAACGCTATTGGGCTCTATTCGGCGACATACGCTCAACTCAAGACGAGTGGGATTTTCCGTGATTTTCTATTGAACCCTAGTCATCACCCTCTTGGCCACCCCTGAGAGCAGGGGGCGGATGAGGAGGGGAAGCAGGAGGAGGAGGAGGAGGAGGAGGAGGAGGAGGGGGAGGAGGGAGAGAAGGAGGATAAGGAGGAAGAGGATGATGAGGTGGAGGAGGAGGCCCCCGCCCTGGAGCGGGCCAGGGCGGTCCATGATCCATAAGATCTTGCTGCTGCTGGAGGGGTGGTGCCGGCAGCGGGCCTCGCCGGCGCGCCCTTTCCCCGGGAGGGGGCCACACCGCCGCGGGCGGCGTCGCCCGTCTGGCCAGGATTCGCCGCACCCCCCGCCTGCCTCCTTCTCCTCTTCCTCCTCCTGTCCTCCTCCACCTCCTCCTCCTGTCTTCCTCCTTCTCCTCCTCCTCCTCCTGCTCCTCCTGCCCCTCCTCTGCCCCTCCTCCTCCTCCTCCTGTCCTCCTCCTCCTCCTCCTCCTCCTTGTCGTTCTCCTCCTCCTCCTTCTCCTCCTCCTCCTCCTCCTGCTCCTCTTCATCCTCCTTCTCCTCCAAGTAATTCAGATCGCCTTCTCTGGTCCCCCCTCTTCCTCCTCCTCTTCCTCTTCCTCCTCCTCCTCCAGGTTACTACTCTGGTCCTCCTCCTCCTCCTTCTTCCAATTATCCTCCCTCCCTTATCCCCCTCCTCCTCCCTCTCCCCTCCTCCTCCTTTTCCTCCTTCTCCTCCTCTTCCTGCTCCTCCTTCCTCCTCCTGCTCCTCCTCCGCCTCCAGGTTACTACTATGGTCCTCCTCCTCCTCCTTCTTCCAAGTATCCTCCCTCCCTTCTCCTCCTCCTCCTCTTCCTTCTCCTCCTCCTCCTCCTCCTCCTGCTTCTGCCCCTCCTCCTCCTTCTCCTCCTCCTCCTCCTGATCCTTTAAATAACATCGCCGTTGGATTACCATCTGGGGCCTTGCTCCAATGCAAGAACATGCGGGAGACGCATCTACCCATATTCCGACCATGCACTGCGCCGAACGCAACGGCCGCGTTGCCTATATAAGTAGATATACCGGGTGTGTATATCCATACACATTAATACAAGTAGCATCCCAGTGCGACCCTACCTAGGAGTTGGAGCATTTAGGAAAGCAACATTATATGCTATGCTATGCTATGCTATGCTGTGCTATGCTGTGCTATGCGAAGCAATGCTATGCTATGATATGCTATGCTATGCTGCAGTACGCTATGCTATGATATGCTATGCTATGATATGCTCAGCTATGCTATGCTATGCTATGCTCAGCTATGATATGCTATGATATGATATGATATGCTTGGCTATGCTATGCTATGCTATGATGTGCGAATGCTGCGCTGCGCTGTGCTGCGCTGCGCTAAGCTAAGCTAAGGTAAGGTAAGCTATGCTAAGCTCAGCTCAGCTCAGCTGAGCTAAGCTAAGCTAGGCTAGGCTAAGCTGAGCGAAGCTGAGCTAAGCCAAGCTACTATAAGCTAAGCTAAGCTAAGCTAAACTAAGATAAACTAAGATAATATACGCTAAGCAACGCTACGCTAAGCTAAACTAAGCTAGGTTAGGCCAGGCAAAGCTAAGCTAAGCTAAGCTAAGCTAAGATGAGATCAGCTAAGCTAAGCTAAGCCTAGCTAAGCTAAGCTGGGTGAACCCAGGGGGCGCAACGGGGGGAACCGCGGGGCGGGGACTGGGGGAACCGCCCGGGGCGCTTTCCACTGCCCGGCCCCTTTAAGCTAGAGAGTAAGAACCCTTCTAGGCAGAGCCTAGATAGGGAATAATGATATCTGATGTGTCAAAAATTGTAGTGGCTAGGAAGTGAGCACGGCATGGTATTTGGCACAAGGTCTTTCTACTGGTCTTCTAAAAATGAATGGACTTCACCCTCCAAATTCACTGGTTTCTCCGGACAGAAACCTTGAATTCTAACAAACGGTAGTCGGGTTTCGGTGGGCCTGACTTTGAACTTGTCTCCTCGGACGGGGGGGGGTCCGAAGTCGGATTCAGGCACCATTGCACCCAGAATCTCGGATGTCCTTTCTGCATCGTCCTGCATAATCCCCTTTTCCCTCCCTCTTTTTTCATCCCTCTCTCTTATCAAAAAGCTTCTTCCGTGTCGCACCACCAGACGTGTCCGTAGGCTGGGCCAGGCGTTTCACCTGAGACTTCCTTCAACTTCCGACCCCTGGAGATCAACACTCTCCAACGTTCATGCGGATCGGGGGCCAGTAGTTTTCGAAATTCGGCTCTCGCCTAAACGCTGCGCCCATTAGGTTCAGCATTCTGATGCACAGTTACCAATATCTGCAAAGATGGAGGGCCTGCCGTTTTCGAAATAAGGCGTTCGCCCAAACGCTGCGCGCCTGAGGTGACACATTGATCGTACTATCACGAAACGATAAGAGGACTGGTGGCTTTCAAAACGCCGCTCTCGCCTTGGAGCCTCAAACATGCCGTTCTCGCATTGGCGCCGCGCACATTCGTTGCAACTTGCAGAACACATATAACGAGGGAGACTGCCTCGCTTTCGAAATGCGACTCTCGCTTCAGACTTCCTTATCTTCTGGGGCCTGTACTTCTAACTTGTGCGAAAGCTACACGGGTGGAGGGCGGCTCTCTCGCTCTCTCTCTCTTTCACTTTTTTTTGTTGTTTCCTCCTTTTTTTGCTTCTCTCTATCTCTATATATATACATATATATAGAGAGATACTACATATATATAGAGAGAGATACTAGAACCACGCGCGCTACGCGCGCGCTTAGGTTCTAATAATCGCACGTGAAGCACGGGTACCGCTGTAAGCCCCAGTGTGGTCACGTTCTCGGGCCCACACGCGTAGTCAGAAGGCTCTCGCTCTGCCAGGGCCGCCCTTGAGGTGTGGGAGTGGGAACGCAACTTGTGAAATGATAGGGTATAGCGATGCCCCGCTCGCTCTGACGGGGCCTGTCTTCACGTAGAAGCCGGTCCTGAATACGAAGGAGATGGGTCCCTAGAGAAAAAGAAATCCCGAAGGGGTTTGCCCTCCTCGCGCCCCTTAGGACCGTCGATAAAGAAAAGGGAGCGGAGGAGGGGTGCCTTCTCGACCGGCCGGCGTGTCCTGTCACCACGAGCGAGTGATAGGTGTTGGACTGCCGTCGTAGGCAACTGAAATAAGGCTCTCGAGACAATCGGAAACACCGTGCTGTCTGCGCAGGAAGTGCGAGGCGAAGATACGACCCAAGAAGAGTACATGCCGCCGCTGCTGTTCAAAGAAGCGAGGACGCGTCGAGGAACTTGGCCTCCCTGCTGCTCGCCCGACCTCCTCTTACTCCCTACTCCACCACCCTTCCATCCAGCGGGGCGCCAGTGCGCTCATTAGGGCTGGGCCGCGAGCCTCCTCTCCTCTCGAGCTGCACCTCCCCGCCCTGAGTTCGCCGGGATTGCCCCTGTCCTCGTGCCCTCGGCCGAAGTCCACTCGGATTACCAAGGTTCGCTCTTTCGGGCGTGAGTGGCTTAGTAAACTTCCTCATTCACCTTCCCCCTCCCCCACCCACAGAGAGGCGCCAAGAGACTCCAGGGGGAGGATTCTCAGAAACTTTCGGAAAAAGTGTCGCTCCCTCCCCCATCTTTCGGGGGAGGGCACCTCCCAGCCTTCCCCTGCGACCTCCCCGCGTGCCCGACCGGGGCAACTCGCTTGGGCATCGTTTCTGGACGATTTTTCCTCTGGAATGCTGCAGGACGTCCCGTCAGTGGCCCGTCTCCTCTTGAACCGTGCTGCCCCGTGCTGCCGTTCGCAGACAGCCCTGGCCGCTCCTGCGACCTGACGAGGACGGGGACGGAGCGCTGAGTACGCGAAGACGGGGAGGAACTGGATATGATGGAAGTGGAATCGATATTTTCGTCCACGATCTGCGCGAGAGGTCTGCCGCGCCAGGTCCAGCTTCTGCGTTCAAAAGAAACAACTACCTCGATAGTTTCTCGCCCCCCGCCAGGGTCTCGGAGAACTGAAGGCAGCGAGTCGCAGCGAGAAGAGGCGGAGGAGGGATGGAGGTGAATGCGAAGAAGGAGGAGGGGAATGTGAAGAGAGAGAAAGAGAGAAAGAGAGAGAGAGAGAGAGAGATGGGAAGAGGCGAAACAAGAGCAGGAACAACCCTCGCTGCAGCCACCTGCAAGGAGCGGCGAGTGTCGAGAATGTGGGGACTAAACCCTCGTGAGAAACTGGATGAGTGCAGGAGGCGCTGTCGCGGTGACGGGCCGGACGGGACAGGCCACGCCACCGGTCCAGAACAGAATTCGCCACCGCGCCTCTCGACAGGGGATGGGCGTTTCCACAGGTCGCCTCGCGATCCCTCGAGGCCTAAGCCGTCACTCCTGAGGAGATCATGAGAGGTTCGGGGCCCCTCGACTCCAATCTCTCAAAGCTCGTCGCGGCTCTGGGCGTTTCCTCGCGCGACTGTTTGTTGGGGCCCGGGCCCCGCAAGTGACCACGCGCGCGCTACGCGCGCGCTTGGGTTCTAGTCATGGCACTATGGCGCCAAAGGATGCCACGGCAAGCAGTACCATCGACAGCGGATCTCGTTCATGAGGGTCCTGACGGCCGACACTCCTGGAGCCTTGGAAATCTCGTACTGTGCTGCCTCCTTCCTGGCGTAACTCCGTCGCAGCGTTTCATTGCAGGAATATTCCAGTACAGCCTGGACTGAACCAGGCTGAATCGAACGGCTGCGAACCAGCGTCCCCCCCTAGACGAATCGAACCGAACCGGAATGGTCGCGGTAAAGACCCGAACCGAACCGTACCAAAATCGCTTGTGGACCGAATGCGGCCGAACCAGACCGACGCATACCGACCCAGAGCGGTAAACCCACCCCAAGGAAGGGGGAACGAAGCCCGAGGCCCAACAGAGAACTGCCCGGACTTCTCCCCTTGCTCGTCATCGTTGTCGGCCTCCTCCTCGCCCGTTGTGTTCGTGATCGCCCTCGTCCTCGTTCGCCTTCATCTCCCTCCTCCTCCTTCTCCTCCTCCTCCTCCTCCTCCTCTTCCTCCTCCTCCTTCTCGTCCTCCTCCTCCTCCTCCTCCTCCTCGTCGTCCTCCTCCTCCTCCTCCTCCTCCTTCTCGTCCGCCCTTGATGGATTCTGGACCCTGGGCTTTGGACCCTTGGCTCTGGGGACTCGCCTTGGCGCCTTTGGACCCATCTTCGGCCCCTGGAATCCTCCACGATCCCTGGGCCCCTCCACGGCCCCGAGAATGCGGCCCCAGGACCCCACGTCCAGGAGCAGGAACAGCAGGAGGAGGAGGAACAGGATGGGGAGGAGGAGAAGGCAGGGGAAGAGGAGCAGCACCAATAGAGGATGTGCAGGAGTAGGAGCAGGAGGAGGAGCAAGAGCAGGAGGGGGAGAAAGAGGAGGAGGCGGAGGAGGATGAGGGGGAGGAAGAGGAGGAGAAGGAGCAGGAGCAGGAGGAGGAGGAGGCTCGGAGGAGGAGGCTCGGAGGAGGAGGAGAGGGGGTGATGGGGGAGGGCGGAGGGGGAGAGAGGAGGCGCAGGAGGATGAGTAGCAGGAGGAGGAGGAGGAGCAACAGCAGCAGCAACAGCAGCAGCAGCAACAACAACAGCATCAACAGCAGCAGCAACAACAGCAGGAGGTGCAGGAGGACCAAGGGAAGGATGGGGAAAAACAGGAGGAGGAGGAAGAGGAGGAGGAGGACGACGACGACGCAGAGGAGGAGGAGGAGGACGGGCGACGCGAGGAGGAGGCAGAGGAGGAGACCACCCACCCCCCACCCCCCCCCGCCCCCTGCCTATATCCCTCCTCCTCCCTCCTCCCTTCCTCCTCCGCCTTCTCCTCTGCCCTCTCCTCCTGCGCCTTTGCCCTCCTCCTCCCTCGTCCCTCAACTTTTTTTTCACCTTCCTCATCCTCCTCCTCCTCCTGTCCTCCTCCTCCTCCTCCTCCTCCTCCTCCTCCTTTTCCTCCTCCTCCTCCTCCTCCTCCTCCTCCTCCTCCTCCTCCTCCGCCCCCTCCTCGTCCTCATCGCTCCCCTCCTCCTAGTCCTCGTTTTCCTTTTCCTCCCCGTCCTTTGAGCTCTGTGACGGGTCTTTGGCTCGGTCGTAGAACGTCGAGACGCAAACAGCAATGTCGAGACCGTCCCTGGCGACCGCAAAGGCCCCCAGGCCTCTCTTGTGGCCCTAATCGGCCGTGTTGGGGTGTTCGGCGTCCCTCGTCGGCGCCGCCTCAGCCGCCAGGGTGCCCCCCGGTGCCGCCATGGGGCACTGTTGGGAACCTCTGGAACCGCAGCGGGGCAGTCTTGGGGACCTCTCTGACGAGATTGCACCGTCGAGAAACAAAACGGGCTGGGTGGCTGTGGGGGCTCTTTGTGGGGAACCTCTACGAGACCTCTTTTGCTGGCGAGGTGGCCTGGAAAGCTGTCGTGGGGCGATCGTCGGCGTCGCGCAGGCCTGGAAGCGACTCTGGCGGCTCGTGGAGCCTAACCCCACAGCGTCTTTTGACCCCCCCCCAATAGTGCGCAAATATATGGTTGCCCCGCGGGCTTATTGACGGACTGGGACCCCAGCAATAATGGAAAATATTATTTTCCGTGTGGAACTCGGGCCCCATGGGGAGGGAGGGAACCCGCGAGGACCGTGAGAAACTTCATCCTCGATTTATCCATCCTAAAGAAAATGTGCGACTGCCTAAGGAGAACGTAAGGACAACCTAGGAAAACCGAAAGACAACCTAAGGAAAACCGAAGGAAAACCTAAGGAGCACTTAAGGAAAACCTGAGGAAAACCGAAAGACAACCTAAGGAAAACCGAAGGAACACCTAAGGAACACCTAAGGACACCTAAGGAAAACCTAAGGAAAACCCAAGGAAAACCTAAAGACAACCTAAGGAAAACCTAAGGGCAACCTAAAGAAAACCGAAAGAAAACCCAAGGAAATCCGATGGTAAACCTGAGGAAAACCTAAAAAACCTGAGGAAAACCTGTGGAAAACCTAACGAAAACCTAAGGCACACCGAAGGAACACCTAAGGCAAACCTAAGGGCAACCTAAGGAAAACCTAAGGGAAACCTAAGGAAAACCTAAAGCAAACCTGATGAACAACCTAAGGATAACCTAAGGAAAACCTAAGGAAAACAAAAAAACGAAGGAAAAGCCTAAGGACAACCTTCGGAAAACCTAAGGACAACCCAAGGAAAACCTAAGGAAAACCAAAGGAAAACCTAAGGGAAACCTGAGATGCCCCGCCCTCAGCAGCCCCCCCCTTCGGATCTTCTCACCCGCGAGCCCCCCCCTCAGGAGCTCCTCCCTCCGAAGCTCCCCCCTTCCGAAGCTCCCCCCTGCGAAGCTCCTCCCTCGGGAGCTCCTCCTCCAGAAGCTCTTCCCTCAAAAGCTCCTCCCTCCGAAGCTCCTCCCTCAGAAGATCCCCCCTCCGAAGCTTCTCCCTGAGAAGCTCCTCCCTCCGAAGCTCCTCCTCAGAAGCTCCTCCTTCGAAAGCTCCTCCCCCCGAAGCTCCTCCCTCAGAAGATCCCCCCTCCCCTCCCTCGGAAGCGGCGCCGAGGGGCCCCAGAGGAGCTTTAATGTTTGCTCAAGCCGCCGAGGGGCCTCAAGGGGCATGTGTCATCGCTCAGCGCGCGGCGCTCAGCGGTCCAGAGTGGCGCGAAGCTCACGGGTGGGCCTCAAAAAAAAACAGGATTGGCCTCGAACCGCCTCAGAGCCTCAGAGCGCCTCAGGGGGGGCCGCAGAAGAGGGGCCTCGGAGCGCCTCAGAGCCTCAGCGCGGCGTGCCAACGTCCATGTCGTCAGCCTGCGTCTGGGTGCCCTCAGCCTGCGCGCCCTCGCCCGGGTAGAGCTCAGCCCAGAGCCCGCGGTGCCTCGCCGCAGTCCTCATCTGGATGGCGTTCTGAATGGGCTCAACGAGCGCATGGAGCTCAGGGCCGAGCCAGAAGACCTCACCAATCAGCTGCTGGTGCGGGGGCTCAGCGGTGTAGAGCTCATCAGCGTTGAAGCGCAGGAGCTGCTCAGTTACGGGGGCCGCGAGAACGTAGCAGACGTGCTCCGCCTCCTCAGCGATTTTCAAATACTCCAGGATCATCGCGGCATTCTTCCTCATCTTGGGATTCCGCGCGCTCGACCACAAGCGGCGCCTCAGGGCCTCCCCCATGAGCGAGCACCCCGGCCGCGGCTTGGGCCTTCCCATACACGAACGCCTGGCTCATGGGGGGCTCAACGAGAGTGTTCGTGTGGGTGCGGCACTGGCCGCTCAGCATGCCCGAGTACGTGGTCATCATGCGCCTCATTTTTTCAAACAAAAAAAAACTGTGGCACGACAAAGAGCGGGAAGCACCTCACCCAGTAGGTTGCCAAGTCCCTCAGCTGTCTCACGGGCCAGGCGTCGTCGCCCTTGTAGTAGAACTCACGGAATTGCTCCATCATCAGGCGGCAGACCCCGTGGCTCAGGGGATAGCCCTTCGTGGCGCGGAGCTCAAAGTGGCCCATCTTCTCAGCCGAGTACCCGGCGCTCTCAGCCGCCCACGCCAGGTTCTCAGAAAACGTTGGCACGGGGGCGGCCATCTCTGGATATCTCAGGTGGGCGCCGGTGCTCAGCTGGAGCTTACGTGGGCTTGGACCTCAAAAAGGCTGCGGGTTGTTAGTTTGTGGTTTGTTTCGTACAATCACAACGCGTCGTAAAGACAGGTGGTGAGGACGCAAGACCCTGGGAGGCCGAAGTCGCGATTCTTCTGCAAGGGAAGCGCTGCAGGACGGGCCGCAGAGGCAAGGGTGCAAGGGTCGCGTGTCCGTACTATGCGCGTTCACTGGAGCTCCTAACGTCCTCAGAAACTGATCCTCAGAAAACCCGTAGTACCCTCCAGCAATGGCTTGCCCTGCGTCCATCTTCAATACTGCGCTCCTCAGAAAATCCGTTCTACAAGCACCGCCCCCACGAACTGCGGCCTCGGAGAGGCTGCTGAATATAAGCTATCAGGCCCCGCGAGGGCCCCGCGGGGACTCACAGAAGACACTGCGCGGGGTTGTTTTCCAGGACAAAGAACCGCCCACCAATGCCCAGCACGGAGACCAATAACGGGAATCGAATCCTGGCCGAGCGGGCAGGGGGCGACTGATTGGACTGATGGGTCAGATTGGACTGACGGGGACTGATCGGGTTGATTGGCATTGATTGGACTGACTGGGATGATGGGGACTGTTTGGGATGATGGGGACTGATGGGGGCTGACTGGATTGATTTGGACTAACTGAAACTGAACAGCGATTCGAGACGGAGCGATCTTGTACTACGTGCCTTGCACGAACAGGCCCCGAAAACCTCCACCGTGTAGGGTAGCCCACGCGGGGTTGTTTTCCAAGAGAAAGAACCACCCACCAATACCCAGCACGGCGAACAATATCGGGATTCGAACCCTGGCCGAGCGGGCAGGGAGGGACTCATTGGACTGATGGGTCGGATTGGACTGATGGGGACTGATTCGGTTGATTGGCGCTAATTGGACTGATTGGGAAAATGGGGACCGATTGGGGTGATGGGAACTGATGGGGACTGACTGGGTTGATGTCGACTGACTGAACATGAGCAGCGACCTGAGACGGAGCGATCTTGTACTACGTGCTTTGCACGAACAGGCTCCGAAAACCTCCCCCGTGCACGGTAGCCCACGCGGGGTTTTTTCCACGAGAAAGAACCGCCCACCAATGCCCAGCACGGCGACCAATACCGGGAATCGAATCCTGGCCGAGCGGGCAGGGAGGGACTCATTGGACTGATGGGTCAGATTGGACTGATGGGGACTGATCGGGTTGATTGGCATTGGTTGGACTGACTGGAATGATGGGGGCTGCTTGGGATGATGGGGACTGATGGGGACTGACTGGATTGATTTGGACTGACTGACACTGAACAGCGATTCGAGACGGAACGATCTTGTACTACGTGCCTTGCACGAACAGGCTCCGAACACCTCCTCCGCGTAGGGTAGCCCACGCGGGGTTGTTTTCCAAGAGAAAGAACCGCCCACCAATGCCCAGCACGGCGAACAATATCGGGAATCGAATCCTGGCCGAGCGGGCAGGGAGGGACAAATTGGACTGACGGGTCAGATTGGACTGATGGGGACTGATTCGGTTGATTGGCATTGATTGGACTGATTGGACTGATGGGGGCTGCTTGGGATGATGGGGACTGATGGGGGCTGACTGGGTTGATTTGGACTGACTGACACTGAACAGCGATTCGAGACGGAGCGATCTTGTACTACGTGCCTTGCACGAACAAGCTCCGAAAACCTCCCCCGTGTAGGGTAGCCCACGCGGGGTTGTTTTTCACGAGAAAGAACCGCCCACCAATACCCAGCACGGCGACCAATAACGGGAATCGAATCCTGGCCGAACGGGCAGGGAGGGACTGATTGGACTGGCGGGTCAGATTGGACTGATGGGGGCTGATCGGGTTAATTGGCATTGATTGGACTGACTGGAATGATGGGGACTGCTTGGGATGATGGGGACTGATGGGGACTGACTGGATTGATTTGGACTGACTGACACTGAACAGCGATTCGAGACGGAGCGATCTTGTACTACGTGCCTTGCACGAACAGGCTCCGAAAACGTCTTCCGTGTAGGGTAGCCCACGCGGGGTTGCTTTCCAAGAGAAAGAACCACCCACCAATACCCAGCACGGCGAGCAATATCGGGAATCGAATCCTGGCCGAGCGGGCAGGGGGTAACTGATTGGACTGACGGGTTAGATTGGACTGATGGGGGCTGATTCGGTTGATTGGCATTGATTGGACTGACTGGAATGATGGGGGCTGCTTGGGATGATGGGGACTGGCTGGATTGATTTGGACTGACTGACGCTGAACAGCGATTCGAGACGGAGCGATCTTGTACTGCGCGCCTTGCACGGACAGGCTCGGGGAACCTCCCCCGTGCATGGTAGCCCACGCGAGGTTCTTTTCCAGGAGAGATAACCACCCACCGACAACCAGCACGGCGAACAATAACGCGAATCCCATCCACCACTGCTCACTACGGCCACTACTAGTTCTACTACTACTACCACGACTACTACTACTACTACTACTACTACTACCACTACTACTACTACTACTACTACCACCACCACTACTACTACGACCGCCACTACTACGACTACAACTTCTCCTACAACTATCACTACTACTAGGACCACTACTACTACTACTACTACTACTACTACTACTACTACTGTTACTACGACTACGAGGATTACTACCACTATTACTACTACTACCATCACTACTACTACGACTGCTACTACTACTACTACTACTACTACTGCTACTACTACGACCACTACTAACACTACTACTACCACCACCACTACGACTACGACTACTACTACTCCTATTACTACTACTACTACTACTACTACTACTACTACCTCTACTACTACCACTACTATTACTACTACTACTACTACAAATACTACTACAAATACGACTACGAACCACTACTACTACTACTACTACTACTACTGCTACTACAACTACTGTTGCTACTACTACCACTACTACTATTACTAGTACTACTACTACTACTACTACTACTACTACTACTTCTACAACTACTACTACTAACGTTGCTGTAGTACTACTAAGTACGACTACTACTACTACAACTACTACTACCACTACTACTACTACTACTACTACTGCCACTGCTACTGCTGCTACTATTTACTACTACCACGACGACGACTACCACTACTCATACTATTGCAACAACAACAACAACTACAACAACTACTACCACTACTACTACCACTACTACTACTACTACCACTACTACTACTACTACTACTACTACCACTACTACTACTACTACTACTACTACACGTCACGGTTACGGTCCCCTTCCACACGTCACGGTTGTTCCAGGTGTGCTTCGCCCACCTCATGTTCCTGCCAGTGTAGTCCTTGATCGCTCTCAAGACAGTAGCCTCATCTTGCGCGTCTTTCAGGGCCTTCTTAATGTGCAGACACATGCAATGCTTCGCCCGACGCCCAACCTCACGGCACTTGCTCACCGCGCACTCCCTCGCCGCTGCGGGCATGTTTGTCTCAAGCAACCGCTGAAGCTCAGGGGTCTGCGCTCGAGGCCTATTCGGGGGCCTGCCGCCTCTCGCGCCGCGCTCGCCAGCGGGCGGAGAGCTCGCCGCCAGAACCTGGCTTTCGTTCTCAGGCGTCTCGTAGGGATTGTGCTCCTCGCTCATCTGGGGCGCCGCCTCGCCGCCCAGCGCCGCGTCCGTCAGGGGAAGGGCCGGCCCAGGCGCAGCGCCTGATGGGCCCCTTTTCCATCACCACTACTATAAGTAGGAGGGGGAGGGGGAGGAGGGAGGAGGGAGGTCCTCCACCTGACTCGGGGGGGGGAGGAGGGGGGAGGGGGTCCTCCGCTTCGCTATGGCCAGGGGCGGTTCGGCGGGCAGGCCCCTCCTCCACCTCCTCCTCCTCCTCCTACTCCTTCCCCCCCGACTTATGGTAGTGGTCATGGAAAATGGGCCCATCAGCGCCGCTCAGACGGTTCTCCAGTTCACTCACGCGCTGCAGCAGCTGGGCGGTCAGCGCGCTGTGGCTCGCGGCGGGCAGCCTCGCCGCGGACAGAACCTCCTCGGCGCCGCCGACCAGCGCGTCCTCAGGCCGGGCCCTCGGCAAGGGCGGGCGCCCAGGACCGCGCTTCACCTTCTCAGGCACGGGGCGCCCGAAGAGGTCGAGCTGGCGGCTCACCCTCGGGCGTTCGGCCTCAGGGCCGCTGTCGTCGTCGTCGTCGCCGCCGTCGTCGTCGCTGGCGTCGTCGTCGTTGTCGCCGCCGTCGTCGTCGCTGGCGTCGTCGCCGCCGTCGTCGCCGCCGTCGTCGTCGCCGCCGTCGTCGTCGTTGTCGCCTCAGGGGGCTCGGCGGTCACAGCGCCGCCCTGGGCCTCCGCGCCACCAGCGTCGACCTCAACGATCTCGCCGCCACCGTCGGCCCCCGCGCCGTCGTCGTCGTCGTCGCCGCCGTCGTCGTTGTCGTCCGTCGTCGTCGTCGCCTCAGGGGGGCCGTTCGGCCCGTCCTCAAAGAGCTCGTCCAAAACCGCGCCCTCAGCGCCATCCTGGTCCTCGCGGGGGCTCACGCCTGACGGCGCGTCTGCCGTCTGGGGGGGGCTCAAAAGAGCCTCGAGGCCTCAGGTTGTGTTGGAGCGCCCTGAAAGGAAGTTCGTTGCTGACGCCTCGCAGAGCTTGAGACTCACGTGGCTGCGGGGGGGGGGGGCAATAGTGAGCGGGGGGGCAATGGCGAGGAGGAGGAGGAGCAGCAAGGGAAGATGTACAAAACCCAAGCGGCTAATAGTGCGAAACTAATTCCTGGGCGGTCCTCGTACCTCAGGCAGGAGCGTCCTCAGTCCTCGTAGCTTGCGGCCCTCAGTCCTCGTAGCTTGCGGTCCTCAGTCCTCGTAGCTTGCGGTCTTCAGTCCTCGTAGCTTGCGAGAGGTCCTCAGTCCTCGTAGCTTGCGGGAGGTCCTCAGTGGGGGGAGGGAGAGGGGGCGAGGGGGGAGGACGGGGGGAGGGAGGGGGGGGGACGGGGGGGCGCGGAGTGTTATTCCCTGGAGAGAGAACCAGGGGGGGGCCCCTTTTCTAAAGACCCTGCCGGGTTACTTGGCGGCGCTGGTCCTCCCATGCGGAGCCGTCATGGGCCGCGGTTGGGAGCCCCAGGGGCCCGAACCACATCGGTCTGGACGTCCTCTTGGGCTGCCGTGAAGCGTGGGGATGCAGAACAAGCTGGATGAGTGAAAACGTGGGGGAAAAAACAAAAGGGAACAAACACAAAGAGTAAGGCCTCAGAGAGCCCTCCAGGGAGGCCTCTTGGAAGCATGACGTGTCGACGAAGACCATCGTGGGGCTGTCTTTGGGTCGTCGGCGTCGCAAAGATCTTGGAACGTCCCTGGCCGCTCTGTGACCCTACTGGGGCGCGCCGGTCACCGGTCCTCCCATAAGGAGCCATCTGGGGACAAAGGTTGGGAGCGTCTGGGGCCGAACCGGGACGGTCTGGGCGTCCTGTGGGGCTGCCGCTCACTGCGGGGAGATGCAGAACAGGCTGCATGGAGAGAAACGTGGAAAAAACGCTTGGGAAGACCAAGTGCGCAAGCCTTGCGGAACTCTCCTGAAAACCTCTATAGGAGACCTGGGGCACCAAGGCGGGAGCAGCCCCTGGAAATCCCTGCAACCTCTGGGGGCTCTGGTGGCTCCGGGCCGGCGAAACCATGTAACACAAAAGGAAGCAAAACCCCGGGCCCCCCATGCGTCGCCGAGGTCCCTGGGCAGGACCCCCCCGGCCACGTCCCCCGGGGGCTCAGGTGGCTCCGGGTGGCCGAAACCTTGTAAAACAATACACAAGGATAGTACGGCCCCGAGCCCCCATGCCCCGCCGAGGTCTCTGGGCCGGACCCCCCGGCAAGCCACGTCCCCCGGGGCTCTGGCGGTTCCGGGTGGCCGAAACCTTGTAAACACATGAAGAGAATAAGGCCCCGGGCCCCCCATGCCCTGCCGAGGTCCCTGGGTGGGACCTCCCCGGCCACGTCCCCCGGTGTGTGTGTGTGTGTGTATATAGATATATATATATAGATATATAGATATATAGATAGTTATATATATATAAATAGATAACTAGATAGATAGATAGATAGATAGATAGATAGATAGATAGATAGATAGATAGATAGATAGATAGATAGATAGATAGATATATAGATAGATAGATAGATAGATATAGATAGATAGATACTTGAACCATCGCGCGCGCTTCGCGCGCGCTCAAGTTCTAACTAGGCTCGACAGGCTAACGCATGGAATCTCAATTGTTGAAGCGCCTTGTGCATCTAACGACCTTCTTGTAGTCCCTGCGCAAGGCTCGGAAGCGTATGAAGGGGAAACGCGGAAGCCACATCATCATCATCAACTTCCTTTAGGTGCTCGATGATTTGGGCCCCTCGAAGGCTTCCTGGGATCTTTCTTCGGTGGCGATGGGGGCCTTAATGATGGTCTGATGTGCAAACGTAAGCAGGGGTACATTAACATTAGCCTGGCGAAGGACCCAACCATATGCAATTGTGAATACCACAGTTGTAAGCATCGTCTTCGGGGGGCGACGCATGCGGACTGCGCCACTGGAACGTTCGGTGGAACCCCCTTTGTAGGGCCACGAAACAATGTACTGGGTGGGGGAGACGCATGCGGACTGCGCCACTGGAACCTTCGGTGGAGCTCCCTATGGGGCCACGAATCGCTATACTGGCGGGGGAGACGCATGCGGGCTGCGCCAGTGGGACCTTCGTCGGAGCTCCTTGTAGGGCCACGAAGCGCAGTACTTAGTGGGTGAGACGCACGCGGGCTGCGCAATTGAGACCTTCGGTGGAGCTCCCTATGGGGCCACGAAAGGCTGTATTGGGTGGGAGGGACTCACGCGGGCTGCGCCAGTGGAGGAGCTCCCTATGGGGCCACGATCGGTGTACTGGGTGTGGGAGACGCATGCGGCCTGCGCCACTGGGGCCTTCGGTGGAGCTCCCCATGGGGCCACAAAGCGCTGTACCGGGTGTGGCGGGCGCATGCGGGCTGCGCCACTGGGACCTTCGGAGGAGCTCCATAGGGCCCTTTCGGGCCGTCCTGTGCGCCTCTGGCGCCGTCTTGGGGCCCCCTTGGGCCGCCTTGGGGCCGTCTTCGAGGCCCCTGGGAGTTTTGGAGCGGACAATATGACATCTTAGGTCGTCGTGGAACGTCATAACACTGAAAGGCGAGAACTTGGAAATCTTTCAAAAACCTTTGGATAATCATTAACAAGTTGTGCCTCGCGGAACTCCTTTGGAGGCATCTTGGAGGTTTTGTGGGGCGTCTTGGAGGCCTCTTGGATAGTCAGGGGCTAATTCTGGCCGGCTTCCTTGGCCGTCATTGGTCGTTCCCGCAATCTGGAAACGCCATGTTTGGCGATCCGGGGGCCGTCTTCGGGCGATCTTAGGGGGCCCCCGGCGCCTCGGCAAAACCCCCGGAGCTTCCCAGTCCCCCAACGGGGGCACGTGTTTTGGGACCGCGGGCCTGTGTATACATATACATATATATATATATATACGCACATATATGTATATCAGAGTGAGGGGGCCGAACGGTCATTCGCCTCCTGGCGGCCTCTTGGGGCGGAAAACTTGCGGTTCGTGGTCCTCCTCTGGGCCCCTCTTGGGCCCGTCTTGGGGCCCTCTTGGGCCATCTTGGGCGCCTCTTGGGCCGTCTTGGGGCCCTCTTGGGCTGTCCTGGGGCCCTCTTGGAAGCTTCTTGGGCCGTCTTGGGGCGGTCTTGGGCGTCTCTTGGGCCGTCCTGTAACGTCGGAAAGCCAATAGGCGAACATGCGAAAAATATACGTTTCACCATAGGAATGGCACGAATGTTGGCTTCTTTGCCGCTCTTGGGCTGCCTCTTCGGAGCGTCTTGGAGGCATCCTGGACCTTCTTGGTGTCATGACAGGCGTCTTGGAAGACATCTGGAGCCATCGGAGCGCGTTCCGAAGCCGCCTGCGAACGATCTTGGACGGCGTCCGGCGGTCCGACGAGCCGCCGGGCCCCCTGGGGCCCACATTTGGTGGTCGGGGTCCCCGGGCCCCCCCGAGCCCCCGGACCCGTTGCCCGATTATATGTATATATAATATAGTATATAAATATATATACTAGAACCATCGCCCGCCAAATCGCCATTTCGGCACACCCCTCACACGCCTCGTGGCCCCATAGGGAGCTCCACCGAAGGCCCCAGCGGCAAGGCCCGCATGCCGCCGCCTCGCAATGTCGGCACACTCCTCTCACGCTCCGTGGCCCCATAGGGAGCTCCGCCGAAGGCCCCAGTGGCTGCGTTCGCATGCGGTTCCCCACCCATTTCGGTGTGCTCCACCTGAGGCCCCAGTGGCAGCGCCCGCATGCGGTTCCATCCCACATTTTGCCATTGTTTTTGCGTATTGCTTTTTGTAAACAGTTGTTTGTTTTTTTCTCCCTAAGGTTAACGTTTATTTTCTCACGGTTAAGAATCACTGTTAAAACCGACAACCTTCTGGCGTCCTGGGCCTGGGTTCTCAAGGACCACCCACCCTGCGGAAACCTCGCCGGCACCCCCTCACCACGCCCCCGCCGCGCCTGACACCGCCAGCCTCCTGGGGCCACCCACCCTGAAAAAACCTCGCCGGCACCCTCCCACACCACACCCCCACCGCGCCTGACACCGCCCAGTCCTGGTGTCCTCGCCCTAGGTTCTCAGGGGCCACCCGCCCTGCAAAAACCTCGCCGGCTCCCTCACCACCACGCCCCCGCCGCTCTTGACACCGACAGCGGCGTCCTGGGCCGAGGTTCTGAGGGGCCACCCACCCTACAAAAACCTCGCCGGCGCCTCAAACCCCTGGCGCCCCCACCGCGCCTGACACCGCCGGCCTCCTGGCGTCCTGGCTCTAATTAGGTTCCCAGGGGCCACCCGCCCTGCAAAAACCTGGCGCCCCCCCCCATCGCGCCTGACACCGCCAGACTCCTGGCGTCCTGGGCCTAGGTTCTGAGGGCACCCACCCTGCAAGAACCTCGCCGGCACCCCTGCCACCGCGCCCCCACCGCCAGCCTTCTGGCGTCCTGGGCCTAGGTTCTTAGCGGCCACCCGCCATGCAAAAACCTCGCCGGCGCCCCCCCCCCACCGCGCCTGACACCGCCAGCCTCCCGGCGTCCTGGGCCTCGGTTCTTGGGGGCCACCCACCTGCAAAAACGTCGCCGGCACCTCTCCCACAACGCCCCCACCGCGCCTGACACCGCCAGACTCCTGGCGTCCTGGGCCTAGGTTCTTTGGGGCCACCCACCCTGCACCGACCTCGCCGGCGACCCCCGCCACAGCCCCGCCGCGCCTGACACCGCCGGCCTCCCGGGGTCCTGGGGCTAGGTTCTTAGCGGCAACCCACCATGCAAAAACCTCATCGGCACCTTCCCCATCGCGCCTCCACTTCGCCTGACACCGCCAGCTTCCTGGCGTCCTTGGCCTAGGTTCTGAGGGGCCACCCGCCCTGCAAAAACCTTGCCGGCGCCCCCCCGCCACGCCCCCGCCGCGAATGACACCGCAAACCCCCTGGCGTCCTGGGCCTGGGTTCGTAGGGGCCACCCACCCTGAAAAAACCTCGCCAGCACCCCCCGCCACGCCCCCGCCGCGCCTGACACCGCCAGCCTCCTGGGGTCCTGGGCCTAGGTTCTGAAGGGCCACCCACCCTGCAAAAACCTCGCCGGGCCTCCCCCCGCCGCGCCCCCGCCAAATTCCCTGGTGCCGTGTCGGGGCTTTTTTGGGGGCCTCTTCGGCGGTCTTAGGGTGGTCTTGGGAGCGTCGTCGGCCGTCTTGGAGCGTCGGAAGGTCGAAAGCGCGAGAAACCGAAAAACATTGACCAAACCAATGAAAATCAATGATTTGGGCCTCTTCGGGCTCTCCCGGGATGCTTCTCGGAGCTCTCTTGAGGCCCCTTGGAGGCCTTTTGGGCTGTGTACCTGCGGTCTAGAACCCATCCTAGGCCACGTTGGGACTATCTGGGCTGTCTTGGAGGGGCTTGTCGAAGTCCCCGAGGGCTTCTAGCAGCTCTCTGGGGCAGTCTGGGATGGAAATCACAAAAGAGAAAAAATAAGAAAAAAAAAAAAGAAAAAAACGGAGAAAAAAAACGAAAAAAGAAGAAAAAAAAAAAAAAAAGGGGAGTGAAAAAAAAAGAAAAAGAAAAAGCAAAAAAAAGAGAATCAAAAAAAAAAAAAAAAGAAAAGAAAAAAAAAAAAAAAAAAGATCAAAAAGGATGAGATCATCTGGTTTGAATTCATCCGTTTTCAAGTCGCCCCGTTAACATTCATCTGGTTGTAATTCACCCGGTTTAAATTCGACCGATTATAATTCGCCCGGTTTAAATTCATCCGGTTTTAATTCGTCCGTTTAAATTCATCCGGTGTTAATTCGTCCGGTTTAAACTCATCTGGTTTTGATCCGCCGGTTAAAAATCATCTGGTTTTAAATCGTCCGGTTTAAATTCATCCGGTTTTAATTCTCCAGGTTGGAATTCATCCGGTTTTAATAAGTCCAGATCAGATTCATCCGGTTTTCATTCCCCCAGCTTCCACACGAATCACGCAAAACAAAGCGGACGAAAACGAAGCGGACGAAACAAAAGCGGACGAAACAAAAGCGGACGAAAAAAAACGGATGAAACAAAAACGGACGAAACAAAATACGGACGAAACCACAGCGGATGGCATAAAAGCGGATGAAACAAAAGCGGACGAAACAAAAACGGACGAAACAGAAGCGGACGAAACAGAAGCGGATGAAACAAAACTCCACCACAGCGACCCCACGAGGCTCCAAACTGCCTCCAAGAGGCCCCGTAAGGGCCTCAAAACTGCATCCAAGAGGCCCTCTAAGGGTCCCCCACGAAATCCCAACGATTATCGAATAAGCTTCATACCCACGACCAACAGAGGTGCAACAGAGACTCAGGAGTCAAGGGTGGAAGGCTCAGGCCTGGATGTCTAACCTGAAACCTTCCTGCCGTGCTCGGAAAGGCATCCCGACAGCAAACGACTCAACCAGACGTCGCCCAATAGGGGTCGGCGGCAGAGGCGGCAGCCTTTAGATCCGGCCGCTCCCGCCCTGCGGGTTGGGCCGTGCGAGACCTCTCCGACAGAGTGTTTGGCCCAGTCTTTGGCCCCCTTCTCCAGTGCCTGGTCAAAAACCTCCTGAAAGTCCCTCCGAGGGGGCCCCACTCTGCCGCCGGCCCCCTGCCGGCCCCCCCCCCCCTTCAAGGTCTCAAACGGCCCGGGGACGACCCAAGGGCGCCCCAAGCCGGTCCTAGAGAGTCCCGAGCAGTCCAAGAGAGCCTCCAGACGGCTCCAGATCGCTCCAAGACGCCAAAGATGGCCTCCAGACGGCCCAAGACGCCTCCAAGACGGCCCAAGAGGCCTCCAAGAGCACCCCCAAGAGAGCCCCAACATGCAAAAATCATTGATTTTTCAATGGTTTTTGAAGGATTTTCGCATTCTCGCCATTTCGGCTTACCCACGCTCCAAGACGGCCCAAGAGGCCCCCAAGATCGCCCCAGGACGGCCCAACAAGCCCCCAAGAGGGCTCCAAGACGGCGCAAGAGGGCCCCAAGACGGCCCAAGAGGCACCCAGAACGGCCTAAGAGAGGCCCCATGACGGCCCCAAGAGGGCGCTCAGAAGGGGAACCCAACATTTTGAGCTTTCGGTCCCAAGAGGCCCCCAGGGGGCTCTTAGAGGCCCCCAGGAGGCCCCCAAGAGGCTCCAAGAGAGCCCCCAAAGGCCCCAAGAGGCCCCCAAGAGGCTCACAAGAAGCCCCCAGGAGGCCCTCAAGAGGCCCTAAACTCCCCCGCAGAGGCCCCGAGAGCCCTCTCGAGACCCCAAGAAGCGTCCACGAGGACTCCGACCCAACACCCAAGCACGGTGGCGGGATGGGCCGCGCCACGTCACGACTTTCGATGCTGCGCGATCTTCGGCAAACTCCCAGGGAGCGGCCGGTGATGCGCCGCCGGCGTCCTCGATTGTAGAATGGGCCATCGGCGACAGCATTGGCATGACATCTCTGAGCCCAGAGAGGGGAGATCTCGGGCGAAATTGGTTGAACCACCTCAGGTGTGAGCATCCCCGAAAACACAATCCCGACGATGTCCCAGGCGAAAAGGACCGGGACCACGTGAGATGAGGAACATAAGTACATGAACCCATAGTTGCCAGGAGATCTCAAGCGAAACGATCAGTCCACGTCAGCTGCAAACCCAGAACAACGAGGAAACGGTATCGGATACCGTGAGACAAGAGCATCGACTCACCCAGAACAACGAGGATGCTTCGGGCGGCGATGGCTGGACGACCTCAGGCCAGGTCATATCCCAACCCAGAGTTGTGACGAAGTGTGAAGCGAATCTGGGTGGACCTGCTCATGTGAGGGCATCCATTGGCCCTGAGTTGCGAATGTGTGGGGGGAAGCTGGATGGTCCTCTCGCGTGCCTCGAAGCCCACAACTGCCAGGATGCCTCAAGCCAAAAGGGCTGGACCGCCTCAGGACAGCGGCGAGGATATCTAAGCGAAATGGGCTGGACTATCTCTCGCGCGGCATCTCGAAACTTGCAGGGATGTCTCAGGCGAGACCGACAGGACCGCCTCACAGGCGGCATCTCAAGGCCCGAAATAAACATGATGGCTCCGCCGAAACCGACCTGGACAACTTCTCGCATGTGGTCTCCTAGCTCAAAACCCCTCCCCTGCCTCCTGGGTAGGAGATGGTCAATCGCGATTCCTGGCCCAACCCCATTTTTCCCCTTCGGGGATGGGGTCATCGCTGCTCCTGGATAATATTTACCACCTCGCCCAATCCACCGACCGCTAACCCGAGTCACTGCCGTTCCCCCACGATTCCAACCAAAAACAAATTGAAATGCCCCCAAGCGGCTCCCCCAGTGGAGCTCGGAAATGCGATGCGACCCGTCAGAACCATGATCATCATATTCTCATGGCTATTTAGATCCGCCACCGTGCCTCTGGGCACGGAGTGGGCGTGCCCTCAGGTCCTTGCCATCACCCTCTCAATCTCAGTCCTCATCCCTGAGGAGTCGTTCAGAGACCCAGACCCCACATCGCGAAATCTTCTCCTCGGGCTTCCCGCGGTTTCTCGCGTCTGTTTCGGAGCAATGGAGGCCCCCAAACGGGCCAACAGGGCGCCCTACATGGCCTCATGATGGTCCAAACGGCCTCCAAGATGCCCCAAGAGGCCTCGACGATGCCTCCCAAGAGGACCCTGAGAGGCGCAAATCATTGACTTGCCTTCGTTGTTTGAAATATTCGCCGGCCCAACGGGCCAGAGGCGTGCTAAGATCTCCGGTAACTGCTCAACAATATTTCTAGTTCGCGCGCGCGGGGCGGGCCCTGGGGGTCCCCGGACGAAAAGTACCCCGGCAAGGTCCCGGCAAGGTCCCTTTTCGGAGCCCAGGAGGGCTCCAAACGGTCCAAGAGAGGCCCGAGAAGCCCTCGAGACGGTCCAAGAGAGCCGGGAGACGCCGAAATATCACTCCCAAACGCCTGCGATGGCCTCAAGACTGCCCAACAGGCCTTCAAGACCGTCCAAGAGGTCCCTAAGCGGCGCCCCAAGAGGGCTCCCACAAGCAAGAATCGTCCCATTCCCTCGGGAAAACGTGCATTTTTTACATATCCGCCTCTTCGTCTTTCACACCTTTCAAGGCGGTCCAAGAGGCCGACCCAAGACGGCCCGAGAGACCCTCAAGACCGCTCCAAGAGTGCTCCAAGAAGGCCCAACAAACCCTCAAGAACTCTTTTTCGGAGCCCAGGAGGGCTCCAAATCGGTCCAAGAAAGGCCTGAGAAGCCCTCCAGACGGTCCAAGAGAGCCGGGAGACGCCGAAATATCACTCCCAAACGCCTACCATGGCCTCAAGACGGCCCAACAGGCCTTCAAGACGCCCCAAGAGGTCCCTAAGAGGTCCCTAAGCGGCGTCCCAAGAGGGCTCCCACAAGCAAAAACCGTCTCATTCCCTTCGGAAAACGTGCATTTCTTACATATCCGCCTCTTCGTCTTTCACACCTTTCAAGGCGGTCCAAGAGGCCCCCAATATCACCCCAAGACGGCCCGCGAGACCCTCAAGACCGCTCAAAGACGGCCCAAGAGCGCTCCAAGAAGGCCCAAGAAACCCTCAAGAACTCTTTTTCGGAGCCCAGGAGGGCTCCAAATCGGTCCAAGAGGGGCCCGAGAAGCCCTCCAGACGGTCCAAGAGAGCCGGGAGACGCCGAAATATCACCCCCAAGCGCCTACGATGGCCTCAATACGGCCCAACAGGCCTTCAAGACGCCCCAAGAGGTCCCTAAGCGGCGTCCCAAGAGGGCTCCCACAAGCAAAAATCGTCTCATTCCCTTAGGAAAGCGAGCATTTTTAACATATCCGCCTCTTCGTCTTTCACACCTTTCAAGGCGGTCCAAGAGGCCCCCAAGATCACCCCAAGACGGCCCGAGAGACCCTCAAGGCCGCTCAAAGACGGCCCAAGTGCGCTCCAAGAAGGCCCAAGAGACCCTCAAGACGGTCCAAGAGGCGCCAAGACGGCCCCATGATTGAGGTCCACAGGGTCAACCTGACCGGAAATTTTGAGCCTCCCGCCCAAACACGCCCCCGAAATGCCCCTACAAGCCCCCAAGTAGCCCCACGAAGCCCCGAAGAGAGCCCCAAGAGGCCCCCAACAGGCCGCAAGAAAGCCCCAAGAGGCCCCCAAGAGACCCCCAGGAAGCTCCCAGGAGGCCCCCAAGAGGCCAGGCAGATCCCCCCAAGAGACCACCAAGAGAGCCCACCCAGAGCCATCCACGAGGCCTCCCAAAGTTCCCAAGAAGCTCCCACGAAGCTTCCAAGGGCTCCCAAGACCCCCCAAGACCCCGCGATGGCACAATACGGGCCGGCGGAATGAGCGAAGCGATTCAATAAAAGGGAGGGGGTCTGGACCCTCCAAGACAAGCCATTTCAGACCTCCCCCGTGGGAGAACCCTCCAAAACATCGTCCCCAGACCCCCCAGGCCCTCCAAGATAGCCTGGAAGAGACCCCCCCCGAAATGAGACCCCCCTCCCTTTATTACGACATCTGGAGTACTTGTTCCGAAGGTTGCCCCGATGGTTCTCAAGATATCGTCCCGATGGCTGTCCCGTTAGTCGTCCCGATGGTTGTCCCGTTAGTTGTCCCGATGGTTGTCCCGTTGGTTGTCCCGCTGGTTGTCCCGAAGGTTGCCCAGAAAGCTGCCCTGATGGCCGTCCCGATGGTTGTCCCGATGGCTGCCCTCATGGATTGACAGTGAGATCGACAAATGGCCTGGAAGTGCAGGAAATACATAACGGGACCGACAGACAATTGACGATTGATTGATCACCTGTAAGACCGATATCCGCCACCGTGCCTGCAAGGAGTGGGCGTGTTAGAATGATCTTCCAGTGTCTAAAACGGTGTCCCCCACATCCAAATTGTGGTTCTGGATTCTCTGGACACACGGCACGGGAACAAGAACACGCTCACATTATCATCAGCATCATTGTCAACATCTATCGTCTTCAGTATCATCAGCACCATCATCGCATACAGAAAAACTCACACGCTTAGATCGAAGATGTCTCGAGCGGGAGCCTCGTTCGTGAGCGAATTGCGAGGAAGTCTCGAGCGGGAGCCCCCTCCCCATGGGGCCCGCAGATCTTGTTGGTGATCCAACGCGGCCATCGGCAAACCATGTAAAAAAACATGGTTGGTGACGCCTGGGAGCCCGAATCCAGAGGAAGTCTGGAACGGGAGCCTCTTCTGTGAGTGGTTTGCGAGGAAGTCTCGCGCGGGGGTCCCCTCCCTATGGGGCCCACGGATCACGCCGATGATCCGAGGAGGCCATCGGCCCGGACTGTGCCCTTTGGGCCTTCCCCTCCCGCACCCCTTCCTCCTCTCCCCTCCCGCCTCCCGGCTCCCGCGTGCCGCCTCCATCCTCCTCCTCCTCCTCCTCCTCCTCCTCTTCCTCCTCCTCCTCCTCCTCCTCCTCCTCCTCCTCGTCCTCCTCCTCCTCCTCCTCCTCCTCCTCCTCTTCTACGACGCGGCCCGTAGCACTTCTGGCTCAAGTTCAAGCCTTCGCCTCGGGGGGCCGAGAGTGCCACAGCCGTGGGCTCGAGAGGCAGGCCGTCGCGGCCGGTCACAGCGCGCCCTTTGTGCGCCGCTGGGCGCCATGGTTTGGCGCCGTCCTGGTGGCGGCGGTCGCTGCGTCGACCACGTCGCATTCGTCAAATGGCGGAGGGCTCCGGCAGGTCGACAAGAACTTCACGATGGTGTGCGTCGGGCGCGGAGGCGTTGATCCTCCGCTCGCCCCACGAGGTCGTCAGACGTGAACGTCGTCATCGGTTACCCCTGAACACCATCAGCAGCGTCAGGGCCAAGTGACAGGACCAGTGTGACAAGCTCATGACGCGGATGACCCCTGACGCCGCCAAGGGCTGCTACCTGAACGCCCGCCCATCTTTCCCCCGAGGACGGCACCACGATGACGGCCAACACCGGCAGCAGCAAGGCCAGAGCTCCACGGCAGGAGCATGCAGCTGGAGTGCGGCCACTCAGACGTCGAGCAGCGCGACGGCGCCTGGTCAACGCTGTGACCCGACACGTTCGGGCAGCTGCCGCTCCACTTCACCGCCTCGTGCGGGGCGGCATGGCACAGGGAAGTTCGAGCGGATCGCCTCTCGGCTGCAGGTGAGCTCCTCTGCCGCGTTGGCTCAGCAGCTTAGCGTCGACATGCGCGTGGGACGAACCAGCCTGGAGGGCAGCATTTCTCCCTCCTCCCTCTCGGTCGCGCCAGGGCACGCTTCAGACTTCTGCGGACCTCCTGGAGCACGCATTCCGCGAGTCTGGCCGTGTCGTGTTTGTGCTAAACGCCGAATGTGCACGGTTGCGCGCCTACAGTGTGACTCATGCCGAGAAAGCCTGAGAATGAGGAGCTGCCAACACGAACGGAACAAGCACTACGCGCCCGCGCTCTTTTTGCTGACATTCGACGCTCCCCCCCCTCTCCGACCTCCTGCTCCTCCTGCTCCTCCTGCTCCTCCTGCTCCTCCTGCTCCTCCTGCTCCTCCTGCTCCTTCTCCTCCTCCTCCTCCTCCTCCTCCTCCTCCTCCTCCTCCTCCTCCTCCTCCTCCTAGTCGTCATCATCAGCACCACCACCATCACCATCACCAGCATCATCATTATAGCATCGTCAGCATCCTTATCATCATCAATATCAGCATCTGCAGCATCAGCATCAGCAGCAGCATCTTCATCATTATCAGCAGCAACATCAGCATCGTCATCATCGTCATCAACATCGTCAGCATAGTCAACATCAGCAGCATCAGCATCAGCACCAGCATCAGCAGTACCATCATCAGCAGCATCGTCATCCTCATCGGCATCATCATCATCATCATCATCATCATCATCATCATCAGCAGCAGCATCATCATCATCATCATCAGCAGCATCATCATCATCAGCAGCAGCAGCAGCCTAATCATCATCGTCATCAACATCATCATCAGCAGCAGCATCAGCGTCAGCATCAGCATCATCATCATCATCATCATCATCATCATCATCATCATCATCAGCATCATCAGCAGCAGCAGCATCATCCTCATCAGCTTCATCAGCATATTCAGCATATTCAGCATCATCGACATCAACATCAGCAGCGCATAATCACGCTTATCCTCCTCCTCCTCCTCCTCTGCCACCCCCTCCTCCTCAAGAGCGAGATGCGGGAGTCCTGCTGGGCCTGGGTGGACTGGGCGTACCAATCGGAGAGGACCGAGTTCAGTTCCTCCGCTGGTGCTGATGCCCGAAAGGCAGGCCCAGGGGACCACGAAAGACAACAACAAACAGCGAAAAGAAACAACAAAGGGGAGAGAAGGAAAGGGGGACTGCTCCTACTCCTTCTCTTCCTTTTTCTCCTCGTCATCCCACTCCTCCTCCTCCTCCTCCTCCTCCTCCTCCTCCTCCTCCTTCGCCTCCTCCTCCTTCCCCTTCGCCTCCTCCTCCTCCTCCTCCTTCTCCTCCTCACCCTCATCCTCATCCTCATCCACATCCTCATCCTCCTCTTCCCTCCTCCCTGCATTATCCGTCCTTCGCCTTCCTCCTTCTCCTCCTCCTCCCACCGTTCTACTCCGTCCTCCGTCCTAAATCCACCGTCTCCCATCCTCCTCCTCCTCCTCTTCCTCCTCATCATCTCTCCTCCTCCTCTCCTCCCTCTCTCTCTCCTCCTCCTCCTCCTCCCACCTCCCTCCACCACCTCCTCTTTTCCTCCTCCTCCCATCCTCATCTTCTCCTTATCTTCCTCCTCCTTATCCTCCTCTTCCTCTCCTCCTCCTGTTTTGCTAGACCAACGTTAGGATCGAGCCTGTCGCGTCGATCCTCCTCGTCCTCCTTGTCCTCCTCCTCTTCCTCCTCTCCCTCCCCCTCCTCCCTCCTGAGCCCTCCCCCTTCTCCCCCCTTCACCCGTCCCCTCCTCCTCCCCCCTCTCTCCTCGCATCCCTCTCACTCCCCTCCTCCAGCCTCCGTCCCCTCCCCTTCCAGCCTCTCCCCTTGCTCCCCCCTCCTGCCTTCCCCTTCCCCCCTCCTCGCTCCCCAGGTGGCTCAGGCTCAGCCCTCAGCCCTCATCCCATCCTTCCCTCCTCCCCATCCCAGGTTCCGGGCATCAGCGAGAGGCTGCCGATCGTCTATCGATCGTCTACAACTCCAGCTGCCTCCTGGGCGTGGGCTGCTTCGAGGACTACTGGCTGGTATTCCACAACCGCTCCAAGGCGCTGGCCATCAAGCATACGACCCCAGCTGCCCCGAAGGCTTGGGCTGCTTCGAGAACTACCCATCTCGCTGCGGCAGCGCGTTCCTGGCGCAGAGGGGGGCGGCCTCCAAGCCAGGACACTTGACGGAGAACATCATGACGGGATTGCCGATCGCCTACGACTCATTGTCGTTCAGGCGTGGGTGGCTTCGAGGGCCAGCGCAGCTCGTCGACTTCTGTGAGAATGTACGTCATTTGAGTGGACACCGTGAGGAACACCTCCTATCTCTCCGGAGCGCGTCAGCACAAGGTCGAGGTGCAGGCGCAAGTGCTCAACATCGTCAACGACGATGATTTGAGGAGGGCCATGATCCTGGACGCTGGCGGAGGATTCGGCGCACACATTGCCTACCACAAGGGATCGACTGCCGGCACGACCCTCCAGGTTCCCCTGATGCCTTGAGTACAGGCCAATGCACAGTGATTGAGAAGGCACCGTGAGCCGCGAGAAAGCTGCCTTCAACTCATCGACGAGCATCGCTAGCAAAGGTGGTTAGGCGGATGGGGACTCGTGGGCGAACCGACGCCGATACCACTCTACCCTCTTTCCCCCCGTCCGTCAGTCCGCAGCGATCCCCAACGCCTTTTTGCCAGCCTCCTCCACCTGTCCTAGGAACAGTCTGTACCGCTCAGGTTCAGGTTGCTGCTGGTCATCGTTTGCATCCTTTTTCAAATTCGCTGTGTAGTTTGTATCGATACTCACTCTACCCCCTCCTCGCTCTATCCCACCCTCGCGCACCCCCTGTGCTTCCCTCCCTCTAGGGGACCAGACCCGGGCCGCACGGTTCACGGTGCAGGCGTTCGTCCTAGTGTTGATGGGGTGGTGGGGAGCAGGAGGTACATTGGAAGCTGGGGGGGGCTTTAGGGGCTCAAATCTTGAACCCCCTGCCCGGGTGAATGGTTGGGGCCGCGGTATTTTGGCCACCGGGCAGGGCGGAGTGCGAGTACTGCCAGCACTGATGTTGAGCTTTCTGCTCCACGCTCGTGGGCCCCAACAACGGGTGGTGGGGGGGAGGAGGCAAGCGGCGCTGCGGAGTTTGACGCTTCCTCTTGCCGGGCCGATCCGATCCTCGCTCCCTGCTCCCCTCCCCGGGGGGGGGGAGCGGGGGGCGCGGAGCGCAGTGCATGTGCGTTCTCCGCAGAGACACGCCGTTTCGGCGCCGGCCGGCGAAATCAGGGCTGCCAGTGAACCCCGAGAGGCTTTCAGACCTTCCCCCCCGCGCCCCGCACTCTCCCTGCCCCTCCACCCCGAGCCAGGGGGGGTACTGCCACGACGAGCCCGCCCTCGCGCTCCGCCGCCGCGCCACGCCGCGGCGTGCGTCGCCCCGGCGGGGCCGCCGCCGCCGGTGGCGGCGGCTCGTGCAGCTGCGCTCCGCCGCTCGGCGGCCCTCGTCGGAGGCCCGATCGTCCTGCGCCAGGGCCCGATCGCGCCACTTCGAGTGACTCGACTGCTTCGATGTTCGCCACCTCGACTCCTTCGCCCCCCTTAGCACGGGGGAGACGGGTCCTGGACCCTGCTCCTCTCCCTAGGACCAACTCTTCATCTTGAGTGGTTTCCTGATGGTCCCGGGGCCCGTGGAGGGACACGAAACGCAAACAAGATCACAAGAAACCTCAAGACCCGCTTCCCTCAAGACCCGTTCCCCCCACGGCGAACCCCTTTCTCCCCTCGCCGCGCCCGGGAACGCGACCGCTGGCACTCCTCGCGCTCTTCCGCCGCGCGCTGTGCGAGGCGGTCCTGGCGGCCCGCGGCGGGACCGGGGGGGCGGGGGGGCACAGGGTCCGCAGGAGTGAAGGGAGAGGGAGGAGGGAGGAGGGAGAGTGAGGGAGGAGGGAGGAGGAGGGAGGGAGGAGGAGGGAGGAGGAGGGAGGAGGAAGGGGGGGATTT